>JAQGAB010001168.1:0-18374 GCA_034696565.1 Isotomurus graminis
ATAAAAGTACGATTGACGGTGAGTAAAGTATTACGGCCAAAAAGTATTATTACAGGTGCGATTTAAAACTATACAAAATTATTTACAATTTCAATTTTGACTTTATCCTACATCAGATAAAATATTTCTCGAGATTGAGGCTTGATTTGTATATTGGAATGCTGGACGGGAATGTTCCTGATAGTGACCGTACGGTATTTGTATGATAAACTATTTAGAAACTATCACATTATTAATGGAACCCTTCATAAAAATAAAATTTTTGTTTCATCATCATCCCTCGGTGTGAAAAACGGATGCTGATGGTAATGAATTTCAGGTGGTGCAGCTCGTCGCACAGGAACTGACGACATTGGAACTGGAGAACTTCCTGATCGCCTATGAACGATGGCGATATTTTCCTGCGCATGCCCACCAAACTCTGCGTAGCCATTGGAATTCGGATTTTGGTGAATATTAGTTCCATATGGCCTCGTAGACCTGTTGTTTGCAGGTCCGTACAGAAACGAGGAATTTGGTTGAGCCAATGTATCGCCAGGTACGTTATTTCCACTCGATGGGAAATTGCTGGTGCTCATGCTTGTCCTAAGTTGACTGTTTGCGTGACCAGTCTGATCCAGCTGACTCAGCATACTTGAAACTGATCGACTGCCTACACCGCGCGGTAAGCTTGATGTCTTATTTGTGCTGCCTTCACTCAGACGATAAGGCAGCATCTGCTGAACTTGCTGTGAAGAAGAGCCTGCTCTTGCTGCCCCTGCAATCGTGGCAGGTCTAGCGTTAAGATTCGTTCGAGACGCATCATTCGACGGTTGCGTAGAGATCTGAGAAATACTGTTGCTAGAGGGATTTCCTTTGAATGACCCTAATACAGAATTTCTGATCAGGGAAGGAGATGGGTCTGGCCCTGGGGGAGTGGAGCTGGTTTTGTTAGTCTGCTTAAATGAAGAGGAGGCTGCGAGATGCATAGGAAGCTTTTGCTTTCCCGTATTCTTGACACCGTTTGCTGTTTGATTTCCCGTAGGTACTGAAGGTGGCAGTGGTGGAGGCTGTGACACTTGACGCCTTGAAGTGACAACGCTTGTGGGAACTTTTTCAGCAGTGGCTGTTAAGGTAAGTGGGGAAATGGGTTCCAACGGTGACCTTATTCCTTGCTTTTGCAAAGCTTCCAGTTTCCTGTTCCGGCATATAAATACATTTTTATTGATTTATGAGACAAGAGCCATATGAGTAACCTTCCATGAAACAGTCAACAACAGTCGTACCTGTAGAGTTTCTCGCGTTGCTGATCAATATCTGCTTGCTGATTCTCCAAGTTTCCTTTCAGAGAATTCAGGTCATTCCTTTCTCGTTCCAAATGCTCCTTCTGAGACGACAATTCCTGCTGCCAAAGGGCCTTTTCGGTTTCCAATCTCTGTTGTGCCTCTCTTAAGTCTTCCATGCGTCTTTGAAGTTGATGATGACTTTGGTATACGCTAGGCATTAGTTGAGGCACCATCTGAGAAAACATTTCTCCACACAAATCGGACAGTTGAAGAACAAGCTGTGATTGGGATAAAATGTCATTAAATTAAATGTATTAGCTTATGATATTTAATTAGCAATATTAAGTCATCGAATACATAAAGATTCTCTTACATCAAACAGTAACTTGTTATTGGCACTTTGAGGCAGTTCCAAAGCAGATCTCTGCTGACTGTCAAATCCTCCAAAGGTGTCTGCTCGTTTTGGTAGTCCAGCTAACCCACCGGAAACGCCGTGTTCTCCAACACAACTCGCACTTCTATTGACACTGCTGTTAGCAACAGCATCCCAGGCAGAAAGGACCCTTTGTACTTCCTGCAAAGACAATTTCATATTCAATTTTTATATTGACCGGAGAACATTCCTTGCAAATTATCACGCACCTTGCAGCTCTCTGACAAGGAATTCAACAAGCCGTCTTTTCCTTCAAAATTGTTATGAATCCAATGATGGGGTTTTTCAGATCGCAAGCCGTCTATCAGTTTAGCACGTGAGCGTAGCGATGCAAGGAGTTGCTTGTCTTGTTCCTGTAGTTCCTCTGTAGGGTTAAAATGATCATATAAGAATTTGGGTTAACAATATCAGTATACCTTAGGCAGGGAGTATTCTATTATTATTAAATTACCTAAAGCTTTCGAAGTCTTTGCGTCAGAATAATCAGCAGTGTCAGTGGATTCATCCTCCGCATCTGAATAAGTTTCTGTTTCTTCCTCGCATTTTGAAATAGCAGTTCTAAAAATAATAATTTTGAGTATCCTGAAGATTCATGGTGAGCTAATGCTTTCGTACCTCATTTTTTCCATCCACAAATCTCGATGTGGCGGACTGACTACTTGTAACTCAATCATTTCAGGTTTTGAAGTTCCAGTTCCCAGTACCAGGAACAAAGATGAATTTTGCCCAGCGTTTGGTCGCACAATAAGATTGTTCAGCATCACCATACCCGGCTACAAGAATACGCATTTAATTAAAATACTCTGCGTAATGCATTGAAATGCAAGTAGGTTGAATACTTACAGGTGAGACAAAATGCAACTTTCCACTGAACTCCTGAGTAAAGACGAGCGAATCAGTGAGGATGAGAATTGAACAAGGAACGTTCCTAACGGAGCCTGGAGCTCCTGCGTTTGATCCAACGCTACGGTTACAATTTACAATAGCTTGTCCATGAAATAGGAGACGTCTTGCAGGTACTGATATGATGTCGTCTCTGCCTCGCCGCTTTTGTCCTACTACCATTGAGGATTTTGGATCAATTCGCTGACAAACGTCCAACAATCGATGCCGCTCCGCAACCCGCTCGTTTACTTTACTAATTAAGTCTTTAGAGGAGATTAGTGCTTTAGAAATTTGTTCCTTTTCTTCAACGGAAGTACTAGTCTTTAGTAGGGGCTCGAACAGTAGAGGATACTTGGTAATCCTTTGGGCAACCAATAAAAGACATTCGCGAACATTTTTTCTTTGTAGCAAAGGCTGAAAGTGGTACATGTGAGTTAGATTGGCAATTTCGGGAGTGGCAGAATTTTATGGCGGACATTATTTTATACCTCTTTGTCCCAAGCTGCTACTAGACTAGCAAATTTTGGGTCCTTAAGAAGACTCTTAAAGGTGTCTAAGGATTTTGTATGTGACGCACAGAGTAATCCATACAGACGAATCATCAATTGCCACTGATTGGTAGAAAACTGGTCTACCAAGATATCAGCGATTGAATCTAGTGGTTGACCAAGTTCTCGAAACTTCAGTTGACGCTCCCTCAACCGCCTCAAGAACGCAAAGTGAACCTAAAAATCATAAAAATTAGAATATTTAGCACAAACGAATCTTTTCAATTCTGCTGAAGTTTCCTACCTCAAGCAGACGGTTCAGCTCTGGAAACATGAACCTAGAGTGGCGACGAAATCCAGACTTTTTCATTCCACCAATAAACAAATGCTGCATAAGTGCCAGCGTCAAACAGTGATGTTTCTCCGTAAGGATTAATTCATAAATGTGTTCCTGTCTTTTGACTTCTTTGTCATCCAATCGAGTAACCAATTCTTGACTCATCGACAACGCCCAGCATTCTGCGTCCGAATCATGCAATCCCAATGAAGGATCGTTGAGGGCAGCCAGACCGAATGACGGCTCTCCCCCAGAGGATACCAAGGTGGGCGAGAAGCCTTCCATTTTATTTGAACTTGGATTCTGCAACCCTATGGCTGATTGAGAACTTGCTAGATTTCCTTTTGACTTATGTTTCCGGCGAAAGAAACTCCGCTTGGTGCTATGCTGGTGGGCATCAGACACTGGAGCACGAAGGTGAGGCTTATTATATATTTCACTAGCTCCTCCAGACGCTCCAACGAAACTGGAAAGCAAAGTGCATTTACAGAATTACTCAAGGTTACAAGAAGATCTGATCTTGAGATGAAAAGCCAATTGAACTTGGATTGAGGGGTTCTTGAGATAAGCCAGACTTTTCTTTTTAGGTAATTCTGAACCTCGTAATCTAAGGTTAACCTGTGGCTAATGCTTCTAAGTCAACTTAATTTCTACCCCGTGAATACTTCAGATGTGTAATTTTGCAAGTAGTCCAATCGTATTTCAATGTTATTCAATATCGGACCTTATCAGGAGTTTCGTTATCGTTATCTTTGAGTTATGGGACGGGGTTATTAATCCAGATGGGCTAATTATTAGTTATAGTTATTATCAGTATCAGTGAGAATTACAAGTATAGCCAGAACCCAGTACATTTTTCGTGCATTCGTCATGCTTCGCCTCATGGACATTGTCTCAACTCTAAACCAGGGATATCACTCAAGATCACAACAAATATTTCCCGACACCTTTGGCCTCTCCGCCAATACAAACATAAATAAATATTAACTAAATAATCCTTCAATAATATCCCTCAATCCTGTCGCATCATATTTTCAATCATACACACACTTACTATTGAGTCACAGAAGGGCTGGAAATTGACTTGTGCAGGTATCCTGTTGCTCCCCCATGGGATGCACGAAGTGCGTTTCGCACAAAGTCAGAAGCACTTTTACACTCTGAAACTTCTTTCTTCAACAAAGCTTTGTCCAAATGTGTCACAACTTTCGAAACAGGACCTTGATGAAGGACACTTGCGACATTGCCATCAACTGTATTTGCTCCAGTAGTTTCTCTTCTATTACCATCCACGCCCAAACTGCTCAGACTTGTGCTGTATTCAACATAATCGCTCATATTATTAATCATCATTGATTGAATTAGTACGTCTATTATCCGAAATCCTACCTTCTCCTGAAGCTGGCAGAATTATTAATAGCTGCTTTACTATTGACCAGTATTCCATCCAGGACATCAATATCACCGGATAAAGTGTCAGGAAAGTTTTTCAGCGTTACATCGAGGTCGTCAACTATTCCTTCAATTTCGAGAACAGTCAAATCTGGACAAGAGTTAGCCAAGGAGAGTATTTCAAATTGGTTCTCCAGGGTTTCTCCTTCTTCGTCATGTCCATCCAGTCTTGGCAGAGTCTGAGATTTTAGAGTGACTTCCAACCGCTGACCTAACATCTTTTTGACCTCTGAAACAGAAATATGCAGAAGGTTAGTATAAACCAGCACTTTCATAAGGTTTCAGAGCTCTTATGCTTTTCCATATGAATACCAACTTTTGAGGTGGAAGCTGCATTTACTTGCAACCTGTTCCATCATTACAGGCATTTTAAGTGTCGAAATACGCTTGTCTTATTGAAACAGTGTAAAGACACACTGCTTGAAATTATCATGATACCAAGAAATCACTTTTCCTAGCTTTAAGCCAACCAACTGTCTTTTAAAACTTTTTAAAATCAGTTTCCGTGACCTACTGAACCTGAACGAATTTTGGTCTATCAAAAATCGATCAATTTTGAGCTCATGCATTAAAAATTGAGCTCACGTTTGCTAAAATAAACTACTATTAACCCACTATTTGTCTTCCATGTCACAAATTCCTGTTCGTGCAAACCAGAATTCCTGGAATATTTTTGCCACAAGACACTCAAACACAGACTGGCACAAATATTATTGACAAAACTTGTCAAGTCATACAAATGAAACGATTGACATTCAAAAACAAAGTCCAAAGAGCTCGGGACTTTTCGACAGCCACACTATTTCCATTTTCCCATTGTCTTTTCTTATTATTGATACTTTGTTATTTGTACTAACTTGAATCTCTCATAATATCGGAATATTTTTAGCTCATAAAAATTATTTTAGGTAAATACAGGTGAGAGGGGGTTCTAGTGGGAATAAAGTGAATAAACCTTCAGTACGAGTTTCCAGCACAGATAAGAATTGTACAGACTGGTTGGCGTATAGTCTTCTGCTTAAAGTAAATCATACCTCTGGACCGTTTAATGTCATTCAAATGCGTGAGTAGAATAGTTAAATGGAATGAGACTAATCACCTGAAGTTTAAAACTCGTTAAATCTACACGTTCAGCCTTACATACAGGAGTGTAAAGACTCTAATTTTCATTAAAATTGTGAATACCATATAACCATAGCACATTTATTCGTCAGTCACTTTAAGAGTTCCCTTGAAAGCAACTAATATAGTTGGCAAATGCACTATCAATCATTTCTCCTAGGCCAATAGTAATAAGCATTCAAACAGGAGGCATTATTCAGGTATCCTGTCATGATTATCGTCTAAAGCATAAATGTGGAAATGTGGTGGCTTATTATTATCCTGAACTACAATGACAAAATAGTGAAAACAGATTTTTACATAACTGGATACCTTTAGTGTACAGAAATGGATAAAAATTCACCTCACACCAATTTATCATTATCTATTCTGCCACAATAATCTTACACTCTCTCTGTGTGTCGACATAAGTGAAAAACGAATAACATCTCATTACAATAAGTAATGAATTCAACAAAACGGTTCCAGCACAATTATTTAGTGCATCGCCTCAACTTTAATTTGTATCGCAATTCCTATTACACAACAACGTACCAACCTACAATAGGAAGAGATTACGTTTTTTAATTGCAGATATTGTATTTGTCAGTCATTTGTAGAATGATAAATTGTTTCTATTTTTTACAGAATTAGACTTAACTAAACTTCTGCATTTAATATACTCGTCGCTTCGATAAAGTGAACTATAATCGCTCTCCTCATATAAATGATATGTCTTGTTAAGTGAATAAAATGAATGGATTAAAATATATCATTAAAAATATCTAGACTAGACATGACAAGATATTGTACAAGTTGTATGAAATGTTAAATGTGCTGACATGAATTGTAACATATCAGCAGTTTGGTTTAATGAGCTTATAAGATATGAGAGAAGAACCACAAGTATTTCAAAATATTTCTGGCAACACAGGCTCCAAAAAACTGTCGGTTGGAGTGGGAGTGTGGTTGATGAAAATGAGTGTGTTTGGGAAGCAAAGTAATTGAAGTGACCTTACCTCAAGAACTGACCTAAAGAGTCAGAAGGCTTGGAGGGGTCGGTTGTTGGTTGTTGAAATGGTAAACGTGTGATTTCTTGAAAGAGCCACCATGTAGTATAAAATAATTATGAGGTCAACCTCCAAAGCACTTTGAGGAACACAATTTTTTAACCGAAAAGACTGCGAAAAGGTTTTGCGGATGTGAATAAATAAATATTATTCAACAGACAAAAAGGGTTCACAAAAGGCCTGCACTCCATATGTCATGCCATTTGGGACACACTCATCATGTGCATGAATGACAGGTTGAGTTTTGCACAAAAATATAACTGCTCTTTTGTCTATTGTCGATGGATAGACGAGGGACAACCTTGGAGAAATTAACACTTTGCCCAGTTTTCACTTCCATGTCCAATTATTTTATCCGATGTCCACGACCATTCTACTGTTTCTATATATTTAAGACCGATAACACTTCCAACGTGTGTCTACAATCTCACACAAATTTCAAAATATATATTTCTTCTATTGAGAGCGAAGAATTCATATCACACCTCCATCAATTCATTCTAGAGCAGTTTTTGGTTGCACTAATTATTTCCCTAACCTATCTGCTCCACAAATGAACTCGATGATAGTGAGGGGCTTACTGTTTAACTGTTTATTGCTGTTTAACAACTTTTAAATTCACTCATGGATGGATTCTGTTTTGTATTAATCTTGAGCAAAAGTTTTCTCACGCTTAATTTAGAGATGAGCAGGTATAAAAAACAAGACAGGGTGTACTGGACGAAAGATCGGAGTGAGTCATTTTGGAATACTGCAATGTGTATGGTCACCTCTGAATTTAGTAGCAGGTGTATTACAAAAGGCACGAAATATTTCAGCTGAAAGGTAGTTTTCAATGATGACTTGAGTAAAATATACGGCGACCAGTTGCACAGATGTGGACAGCTTTATTCCCATAGGATACAAGGAATGGACTCTCACAGGGAAGACACCTTTCTTGACAATCCACGACAATTGGGCGATTGTTTAAGGAATGAGACTAAAGAGTTAAGTCTTTTAGTGGTTAGCTGGTTCTTCGGTTGTTTTAGAATAGGATTAGCAGAAGAACGGAAAAACTGCTATTTTCTTACATTCTTTCACTACAAATATTTGAATATAATAGACTGGATTATTACATAAAACTTAGGTTACTACACTTGATTCAACTTTCAAAGGTAACGTTAGACGGCCTACTTAATGTGCATATAGTACAACAAAACGAGCTCCATTCCACACTCCTCACAGGCTTATTGAACGGATAGGCGGATTATCTTCATCATTACATTAATATTGCTCCTCTGCATGCAGTCATTCGTTATAAAAATTCCACCAACTTCACTTTAATAGCTTGTTATACAATAAACTTGCTTTAATCTCCTCTAGATCAAAATACACTTTTTATCCTCAGTATTGACGGATACTGCAGAGAAACATTACTACTTCATTATTGGTTTTGACTGTCACATATAGCAGAGAAAAACAGAGTCAATTAAATATATAGGGTATCTTCCTTCGTCCCCTTAAACAATATTAATAATAGCACATTAACAAACTATATTATCCTCCACAATGTCGATGAACTGAACTGTTTGCCAGCCATACAAATTGTATTTCAGTAGAATGATTTAGGTAAGCTGAAATTTCACTCTGGTCCCTTGAACACACGAGTCTGTGTGTCCATCTAAACACCAACTAACTGACATTTAATTTACAAACCAAAAATTTGGGAATGTTAGAAGGAATGGGATTTTTTTGCTGTGTATAGAATCTCAGACGATGTACTACAGAGAGAGAGAGAACCCTTTCTCTCAAGAAAAACTGAAGACACGGTATATGCTCGTTGAGTATTGAAATATTGAGACCCGCTGTGGAATACGTGTATATGTTTAACAAAATGTACAGTGGCATTGCATTCTATCTCTCCTTGTGTCCGTAATTGTAAAAAGGTGGCATAGAGATATAAGAAGCCAAATGCTAAACTGCCAGTGAGTGGAATGAAAAGGTGTCTATCAAATACACTTATCACGCTCCTAAAATTGTGAGTATACATAAACTCTGTTTTTGTACCTCCATGTTCATCCACCATACGGATTTAATTTGATTCTTCATGTTTATTCGGATCAATCTCATGCTTAGGAATTCACGCTCCGTACACTTTCTTAAAAATAGAGGGGCATTAATATTCTCGGTATTCGAACTCATGCTTCAGGAACTCTACCAGAAACAATGGAGAGTTAAATCCCTACTACAATTTATACGAAAGTCTCTCTCGCTCTGTTCTGCGTGGGTACTCTTTTCCTAACTCTCCTCTTTTAGGTATTCCATGAAACTACAAAAATCGTAACAACACCTTGAGAATTCGCAAATTCCTTTTGTGATATGATTATGTCATCGTCATATCTTTTTGTGCTTGAGAGAGTTCATGGTGGATATACTTTTCACGATAGTTTACTCTGCCAATGGCAGATCTTATACATCTTGCAATAATATGCCTGTAGAAGACTGTGATTCAGTCGTATATGATGCATTTCCGTAAAGAATTAATATTACAGCTATTGTGTGAGATCACTGCTGAGTAGTGCTGAGTAAAATACTGTAAAAGATACTATGAAGCCACTGAAACCAAGCAAGCACATACACCTTAATACATGGGATAGAATCAAGTTAACTGCTTCCTTCCTACACAGTACATGAAACCATATTACGTACGAAGAATACCTTTCCCTGGTGGGCTTTGCCACCTTCAGCAAAAGCCCTCTATAATAATAATAAGACATCCATACAACCAGTCATTTCTATTGGCTTCCTTTTACAAGGTATAGGCTACACACACCGTAGAATTCAAACTACGAGAGGTTATTACACACTCGACGAAATGTAAGATGTACAACTCCGCACGCTGAGATTACTACATTACACCTTAAGATTCCCCAAAGGAACTAGGAGAGTCTCTCACAATCCCCTGATCTACTTACTAAGCACGCAGAGTCAAACTCTCATATACATTGCAATTTAATAGAAATGGTCGAGGAATCTCAAATTCTCAATCGTCGCTTATGCAATGACTTTTAAAGGCTTTTCATTTCCATTTGCCTCATATTGCCTACTTCTTCAATCACTTGTGTTGAAATAATAGACCGAGTAGTACACGGAGATAAGGGCGATTAAAAAACCTAGTACAATGATAACAAGCCATCCATCTACACATTACTCACAGTGAAAAGGAGTTTACATTCAATGATTTCGAATCTTTATATCCTCACTATCGAAATTACTTAGAACTTAAGAAATGCCAGTAAACTGCTGCTGCTCCTACATGTGAAACAGCTCATTAAGTTAGCCAAGGAGGCACACACACACATAGAGATTATTGCAACTGTCTATGTATAATGCATTACCATTTTTCATTACGGATAAGAGACTAATCCCAGGCAATTCTGAGCAAACATGCATCTTAACTTAATGCTGTGATCGATATACAAAAAAACTGTCATGCATCATTTATTTAAACCGATGGGACATCAAATAACATCTCCTACAGAAATACACAATCCTGCCTACCAATTAATGTCCTACATAAATCCCAACTTGCTACACACACACTTGACAAGAAAGTCCTTGTAAGCTTAGATTATGTAGTAACATTTTGAACTGTGAAATGGAAGAATATTGTGTAAAAGAAACGTGTGTGTTTTAGTGGAAATGCATTTCATACGAAAGAGTTGTGAGGGAGACGCTTAAAAGGCAGTGAAGCGTTGTCCTGTGGGCTTAGCCAAGTGTCAACACTTGATCGATGCAACAGGTTTTATTCTCCCTCTAACTGTACTTCTCTTATTCGCTTGCACATCAAGATTAGAATTTGCAAGGAATGTCTATGCATCCCTTGGGTCACACACACAATTCACTAAATAAGTCTAAATTTTGAAAATCTCTTGCTATTTTCTATTTTACAAATTGCAACATGAAAATACGCGTGTGTGGTGGTGGTTGTTCGGCTGTACAATGTTATAAAAAGGAATTACCCAACGGTACTTACATACTTCACTATATACACACACAGCAACTTATTTAGCTAATCTTCATCAGACTTGACTTGCAATATTATAGACTTAGAATTTACATTGCTACGTATGGGCAGCTGCTGTGTTATAATTACTGCAGTTTAAATACGAGTTAATTATGGGCAAAATCATTTAAAATATTGAGTTACCATTTTGGTCGAGATTGAGACCCTGGAAGGTTTGATACCGGTACGTAGGACCCTGCCACATGGAGATGAAGATAAAGATCCCTTAAGGTATATGTTTATCTGAGTGACTGGACTGTGTGGAAACTAAAGACACGAAAGATGAAATGACACGGAAAACTTCACATGTGACCTCTGCCCTAATTCAAAGTGAGGGTGAAAAAGGAGCTCGAGGAAGATTTGTGCACGTGAGTGCAGATTTCTCTTCTCGCCTCACAAACTACCCGACTGCATGTATCAAATTTCAACATTAACTGTCCTGCCAAAAATATCGTTATTTATTGCCAAACACTTGTTTATGAAGTCTAGGGTACTAGTTGAACTTAACCGTGCATTAAGGCTCACTAAATCAAGTTTCATAGACATTCATAGACATTCATATAGAGCGTCTTTTTTTATGTAAACACTGGCAAAAGATTCAAGTTGGGATTTCCCGCCCACCATTTTTGAATTGCATAGTATGAAATATCATGTAACGACTAATTAATGGTAATTAATGTTTTTGGGACATTAATAGTAGGTTTAATGACTGTTAAAAACCCATGGAATTGAGAGGATTGGTGGTGGTGGTGGTGTATGAAAAAGGTTGTCTACTGGCCTCATCCACCATCACGGCTACCACCATACGGAGGAGACTGAAGGATGATGATAGTGGAACAATTGTGCAGGAATTCCAAATCCTCTGAGAGTTCAGATTAAACGAGAAGTCTCAAGTGTGTTGGTCATTTGATAAGCGAGTGTGTGAGTTGTAGTCTTGTAGTTAACTAGATTAGATCTTATTTGTGAATAGCTTTTGTTAAAAAAATACTAAGCTGATTAATAAGACGGTAGTTTGGTGGTAGTGGTCACTAACAATTGCATTGTTTAATTACATCGTCCGCTCGTGTTATTTGGAGTTAACATGATTCGGTTGTCTGCACGGTCGGTAACTCTTAATTAAAAATTGGTAGAATGATTGGTAAAGTATGATAGTTTTTAGATTTTTTAATTTGAATGAATTTGGTGGTTTTCAGGAATTCTTGTGGTTTGTTGTTGGGATCTGCAGGGTCCAGAAGTTGCTTTTCAGGAGTACCGGCGAGAAATGCTTCGAAGCAGGTTAAGGCTGTTATCATTGGGTATAATGAATTTTTATTTAGTTTTGCTTTGTTTGGTTAAATTGCAAATACTTAATGGTTTTGTTGATTTTGATTTCTTTAGACCCCCGGGAAGTGGAAAAGGAACTATTTGTACGAGAATTGTGAAAGATTTCAAGTTGGATCATTTGTCCAGTGGGGATATTCTGCGGGACCACATCAGGAATAAAACTGGTAATAATGGAAGCACATAAATTAATATCACAGCTGCGTTATTCTTGCTTAGAACCAGTTACCAGAGAAAGCTGGTTGAAGTCAGTTCTTGATTTATTACAGAGTTTGGGACTAAAATTTCCAAAATCGTGGCTTCTGGGCAACTTGTACCGTTTGAATTGCTGGCTCCGCTGATGGAGCATGAAACGAAGAAATGCAAATCACCGGCAGGATGGCTTTTAGATGGTACGTTGAACTCATGAAACCTACTCTTTCTCCATACTTGGTGATTTTATTGTATTTAACTACTGAACTTTTTTAACAGGATATCCTAGAAGGTAAATTAAATACAGTCTGAAGTATTGGAACTTTTCGACTTCTTTCAGCCTGCGTATTATTTATTTGGCGGATTCTGTAGTTTAAAAAGGCTCTGAAATTAGTGGATATGGTTTTCTTTAGCTTGGAGCAGTGTAAGAGACTTCAGGAAACATCTCCGCCAAATCTAACAATATACCTGAATGTACCTTTCGCTACTATTGTCGATAGAATCAAGTCAAGATGGGTTCATATGGCTAGTGGTCGGGTGTATAATTTGGATTTCAACCCTCCCAAAGTTCCTGTAAGTTGATTCTGCACAACTCAATAATACAATACCAGCAAGTGAACTAATGATTCTCATTGGTGTTTCAGTTTAAGGATGACATCACAAATGAACCTTTGGAGCAAAGAGAAGATGATAAGCCAGAATCCGTGAGCAAGCGACTTGAAGTGTATCAAAATATGATAAACCCCGTTTTAGAGTTTTATAAGAACCTCAACCTCCTTCAGGAATTTGCAGGGACAGAATCCAACGTAATTTATCCAGAAGTTAAAAAATTTTTAACTATTTTTCAGTCTAAATAGTCAATTCCATTTTGTATGCAACAATATGTTCAATTAATGGTTTGTTATTTATCACAAAGAACTCCAGTCCAATCCGAAAACCTGTAATTCCAAATGTTGAGAAACATGACAATAATTATGTGTCCAACTTTCATGTCTTAATTAGTAGAAACTGCCAAACAATTTACTAACATTTGTATGCATGGCAGAATATTTAAGACTTCAATAATCTATATTACAGTATATAAATAAGACGTAAAATATCTAGCCATTGGGTACAAGTCAGTTGTACTTGATTGTATTAAGTACAATCTACATCCACTGTACATAGTGTGAAAGTCACATCTTCACAACTCTTGACGGACATCTTGGCGAATTGGACATCTCTGACCGATGAGCATGAAAGAATTAGTATAAGTTTGATGAAGATGAAACCCTTCCTTGTGATAATAATGGTGCTTAGGCAAAATAAAAAAATAAAAACTAGAAATACTGCATTGGACCATTGCACCTTAGACTTATTTCATGTAGACTATTTCTAGTGCAAGACGATTAGTAGTCACAAAAAATGTGTAAAACAAATTAATCTCTGAACATTGACGAAGTTGTTTGAATATTTTCATGGCATAAGCCATCTTTTAAAGCTAATAATTTACGAATCTACATTTGATAATCCGCCCGTCTCATTGTCAGCCGTCAGTTCTCTTTTGCATTTGGAATTATTGGTACAGACATCGTTGATATGAACTATCTGATTATTCCGATTTCTTCGCAGGATGACCACATCATACAAAATCAAGACCATGAATTCTCAAGAAGTATTCGCAAGTAACCTTCTTGGAACTACGTCGTTGAGATATGTGGCACTATGGATTTTGTCGTCTCAAATAGACAATAGCTTGAAGCTACCAACGGTAGCCATACACACAATACTTCAATTGACCTCTAAAAAGTGCGGACAAGACGACGGAGCCAACACACATACAAAAACCTTCCGGATGGTTCGTCTACCATGTATCATGTTTGGTGGTGTCTTCAACATCAGAATAAGTTAATCCACTAAATGCACGACGAGTATCAAGGCCAGAAAGCCGCATCTTCATTCCTAACGACTAACTAAAGCATCACCGTTGTTAAATGAGGCCACTTCGAAGAATGCTGCTGATGGTAACTACACCATTCAATCAATCAGGGAGTTGGCTATCATTCATCGGTCAACTTTGCAACCCAAGAAAATTAAACTCACTACCGTTCGACACGGCATACTAAGATCATCCTCATGTATATTATAATCATTGATGATAACGTAAGAAAAAAATCAAAAGTAACTAAGCAAGTGCAAAAGAAGTGAATCAGGTGGAGAGGAAGAGTTCATGCATCAAGAAATAAAAGCCTCTGCATGTATTATGACGATTAAATGTCAATGTGTGTTGTGTAGAAGAAGAATGAGTCTCTCAGCAGCATTAGAAGGATTGATTGTTGTAAGTCTTGTTGCAAATTAAACTACTCCACTAAAAGTAAAAGTTGGTTCATCAACGGGAGAATAATAAAAATATTCACGCATAGGAAAGAAGGCTATCTTTCTGTAGATTTCTACAACATAGAAACCAGTAAGTAGAATGAACTCGCAGATATCCGATTGAGGATGACTGGTTCTTCTTCTCAGATATGAAACCATCCAAGTGAGCGTCTTTCGCTTATACCGATCAGGTTTGATATTAGACACACATAAGTACATGCTTCACTAAAACTCTAACTAACCAGCTAGACGACGAATTTACCTATGCCTCACCCTCGTACTTTTTCAACCTCACTAAACTCGACCCTCATACGGGGTGTACACAATATTCTCTAATATATTAATATTCCATTCACCCTTCCTTGCATACACACACACACCTGCTAAAAGCCTCCTGAATCTGAGCACTTCCGTCCGTTCATCACCTTCACCCCTTCGCTTTTTTCTAATTTTCATGTTATTTCAGTCTATTTTCTATACACGAGGACTCATGCAACCACACACAAATATATAACAATACACCAAGTCTTCAACAACGGTTTGCCAATAATCAATGCAAATTCCCAATTCACGCGATGGTTGTTCAGTGGAATAATACCATGAAAAGTCATTTCCGGCGTCTATGCCAAGCTTAAATAGAATAGAAGGAATGAATACCGGTCAACAATGAATTTAATGAAAAAGAAACTAATGATGGACAGCGTGTGAAAAGTCTGAGGGTAACGTGAGATACAAATCCAGTAGTACATTTGGGACACATTAGAATTGTATAATACAGAATACATTGTATAGAAAAGGTATACGAAGGATGAAGAAGAATATTATCACCAGCATCTTTTGAAAGACGGACCCTGTACATAATAATATATACTGCTGCCTTGTTCTTGTGGCACTGTATGTGTCTTCTTCTTCTTCTTGGACTTGGCTGTATTAATACCGTAAGACGTAAACACACACATATATATTCTCTGGTGTAGAGAAAAGTTATATTAAAACCAATAGAAAAAACTGGCTGTTTGTCCTTAACTAACGAAGGAAGGTATTATTTCTTGTTGCTCAGACTCTCCCAACAACTCGCTATATAATCCAACTCGGTCCCTCTCTCTCTGTACTCCCTGCATATAAAATATTACTCTCGGGGTATATATCTCTCCTTAGAATTCTTCATTGTTAAAGAGTGTCCTACTATTGCTCACTGTACCATACAATATGAGGGGATGCTCCAACTACTGAACAAACGTCAAAAAACTTTTACTCGAAAGAGAATCAAATATAAATTACACTTATACATATGTTTCTAATCCGCTACCAATTTCATCAACGGTGACGGTTTTGTGGTTTTTGACATCAATCATTACACACCAAATATACTAGAGGACTTCTCATCACTTGACGTGTAGTTTAAGTACCTTTCACATAATAATAATATATTTTATATCTACACTCAAGTATATATAACGATTTTAATTAGTATCAACACACACACAGGAATATTAAAAGTAATAAAACTCTTGAGAACAATGTGACTATATGTGTGTGTGTTATAAGTTGAGTTTGTGTTTGTCGGACGGCCGTCGGTCAGTTGCATTTTAATCCTTAAGCAAGTAGTAGATTGTTATACTGTTCCAGAAATGTTTAACACACACGTTTAATGTTTAATGAGTTGGATAGTTATTCCAAGTTAAAGATCTGCCGACACTATAATATATGTAAACCTGTGAGGTAGATACATCAGAAGAAGTAGTTTATATACGTGTGTGTGTGTTCTTCCAACTCGTACGACGTAATAATGTAAAGAAGTATTAAAATTGTTAGTGTGTCCGTCCGGAAGTTTTGTAGTTGGAATGTGCTTGTTTTCGAAGTCTTTGAAGTCATTTGACTCCACACGTGAAATTGGAGAATGAGTTGTGTAAGTGTAACTAAAAGAAGCCTCTCATTTAATACGAGTAAACATTGAAACCTGAGGATAATATGTACAATGAGAACAATCCTATATTAATTACAAAAGTATCACAACACAAAGTGCCTTGTGTGTTTAATCGTAAAACAATCTTGTGACAATATTGATTTTAACTCAATGGGAGTAAGTTGAAGGTCGCTTAGTAAGAAGAAATCCATTCCGTCCGAATGATTTAAACTCAACAAAGTTTAAAGTTTAAAGACAATTTATGTTTAAACTTGGACTACTACTGCTCACTTTTCAACGTGTTAATTGGACTTGTTGCTCATCCTGACTTTAATGTTATTAAATATATTTACTTGTTAATGTCTGAAAGATTCTAGTAATCCAGTAATGATTGTTAATTGAACGAGTTAAGAGTTTCTTCCTTTTCTGAAATTATACTTTGTTAAGGTATTCCACGTAAAAGACATAATTGAACAAGTGCCTTTAGAGCTTAAAATATGACGGATGACTCTGATGAAAGTGAGTTATTATTAGGACTCATGACTGAAGATAAGTAATAAAAGACGGTAGATTAAGTGGAGACTGAAGAGAAACAGACACAGGGAACTGGAGTAATAAATGAAGAATATGTAGAAAAATATGTAACTGAAAATGATTGCTATGGAAGTGAAAACGGTGACAACGAAGACGACGAGAGAAAGGAGATTATGACTAAGACATCAAAAATTACATGTGTGACTTGAAAACAAAAGATTAATAAATCCAATAGCAGACACACGACCCGTTTAATTCATTAATGAATTCTTATTAGAGTGCCAAGCTGACAAAGTTGTAGTAAGGAATGTGTTGGTGAAAGTGTGCAAGTTGGGATAATTTGTGTGTAATTGGAAGATAAAATTATAAAGATGCCTGAAAGGGATTTAGTTTCGCCTAACCAACTCCTCCATCATCCAGGAGATCATCACCAGCAGAATTTGAATTACCGAAGTAGTAATAATAACAGCCATCATCATGGTTCTCAGACACCGAATAATACTCATCAGTACTTTGGGAATGCAAGTGGTGGTGGGGGAACACTAAACGAGGGGTCCGGTGGATTTATGAACCGGTCAATAATGAATGAGCATCAAGCCGGAACTCCTCTCGCAGCTAATCACTCTCTGCTTAACTCTTCTAATGATCAGAACAACAATAGTAACAATGCCAATGAGATTCAAGGACCACCGAGAAACTTACCTTCGGAGAGGAGAGACTTGTTTGAAGAGCTGAGGAATGGAGGGGGTCATTGGAGCCAATTGCTCCGACAAGTTATCCTCCATCTCCCGAGCGATAGAGATTTGCCCCCAGATGATAAGTTGGATGACCCAGAATCTCACATTATTCCTATTGAAGTTGATGGAGGATCTGAAAATGGACAGTTTGTGTATGTGGGACAAGTCAATCCGGACATTAATGCGTGGATTGCTGTTGGTTACTTGCAGTCTGGAGATTTAATATTGGATATTCATGGACAGCAGGTTAATAA
>JAQGAB010001169.1:0-18374 GCA_034696565.1 Isotomurus graminis
GAATACAATAATTCTGTCGTGTCAAATAACAACTTGTAAATTCTCCACAAGTTTGTAGACTTGTTGACTTGTGATGAGAACATTTTTTGCAACCTAATTTACCAGTACTATGACTTGTTTCCATTGTAACTTGTCACCTGTAACTTGTCGAATAATAGTTTTATGCAATCCAGCCCTGGGAATGAAATTTTGGGTGACGAAATCAGAGAAAGCAAGCAAGAGAAATGGCTGATTCCCAGTCGACTGGCAACTGGATTGACTTCTAGGGGTGTTGTCAACTGGCATTATCTTCTCAAATTCGGATGGGGATTAGTAGGATGACATACGAGGCTCATGTTTCGGTTAGCATGTATATTCCGAAAGAACTTTATGATGATGCTATATGGCTCTTTTAGTCTACAGTATTCGAGGTTTCATTAATTTCCAGCGATGAATTTTCTACGGCCAGTGTGAACTTTATTTTTACACAAGTTGGCCAACAGTTGATGTGCCCTTCGGCGGTGATCATGCATTCTCCCTCATCAAACAAAGCGGGATATGCATGAAAGAATAGAACGATGCGTTTGTGTGACTTGCAGTAAATAGGATTATGGGAAAAGAATATGAGTGAGGGTTTCATTTCATCCACGGCATGATAAGATTAACAGCTCGCGAGTGGACAATATTCGCCTCGTGAAATGAGGCGACGCAAGATAAACTGTAGATAAGAGAGAAAGTTGAACTTAATGATGTTTGCTTTTGGCACAGGCCCTGAGAGAAGTAATCCCCCATGTGGCAACGAAAGGCCGTCGTCTGTCCAAATTGGAGACTCTCACACTGGCCAAGAATTACATTGTAGCTCTGACTGGAATGGTCGTCCATGATGAAAAGGAAAGCGAAGGATCGGACGGGGGTCGCAGTGAAAGTCCTGTAAGCAAAGATTGTCTCCTTCAAGCTACAGCAGCAGATGACACCGATGATTTTACCTTCGACTTGGACATTGCAGATCACCAAGATTCTCTCGGATTTTACGATGACTAATAAGTTAATCTTGCTCCATTTATCCCACTTGCTTCATTTTTACCTTGCCTTGCGTGACATTTATTTTTATCCGATATGTGGTTAGGAATGGTTCAACGTTCAACCCAGTTTTTTAATAACCAATTTCATTCTTTAAATTTGAAAGGTAAGCTTTTCCTCGGGCAGAATTGGTTTCGTTGAAACAATTAGATGCGTGACCTATCATCTTGGCAATCTAATTGGACTTGAATCTGCAAGAAAGGTGATAGGTTCAGAGATGCAGTGAAAGTTATGCCAAACAAATGTTTGCTTAGGTAAAATTCAAATACTTTTTACAAAATGGGTAATACTGATATATTGACAGATGGCCATGAAGAAATAAACTATGATGAATATTCCCAATCTCTCTAAATTCCCGTAGACATTATATTGTATGCTTGTAATCCTGCTGGGATCAAAGATTACACACCAGACTTAAATGAGGCTAGAGGATGTGGGAGTTCACAGTGCAGATCTGAAATAGACCCAGAATAACTGAATGCTTCTTATTGTATGTGTCTGATTGTGACGGTGAGTGGCAGGAAGCATTATTATCAGCTCAAGTAGGCGTAATAAGCCAGGCTTATAGTCCGATTAGAAAGCTTAAGTGGAGGAGAGAGTAAGCACGAGTAGCTATAATAGACAAGGCTGCTGTGTAGAAGTCAAATGGTGAGTGAAAGTAGACCTGTTGCTGCATCTGATGAAACTTCCCTCTTATGCAACCGTTAAGAGCAACCAGAGAGTAAATAGCACGGAAATATTTAGCCTTTCATGTTAAACCCCAACTCATTGTGTATTCGTCTGCTTTAAGCAAACATACCTGTAAGTATATCATTAATATTCTGTTATCACTGCTAAATATTCAACGACTAGTAACTGTTCCGTGATACCGAGTGGGAGTTAACATAGAAGTAGCCCAGGTAAGGTTAGAAAGTCAATGTCAATTGTCAACGTGATGTTATCAATGGTGCATAACTAATATAATACGTGATTAAGGAAATATGTGGAACTTACATCCATTATTACTCTTTCATATGCATAATATTTCATGGAAATTAGCTTTAATGTGTTATGCTTTATTCAATTTTAAAGTGAAATACACACATAGGTTAAGGGAAATACGGTAGCTGGTGCGTTGCAAGGAAAGCACGAAATCCCTGTCTTCTTACTTCCGTGTATATAAACTCTATTAATGTAAACTACATTTAGGATATATATATATATGTATATATCTAATTGAGAAATGTGTATTAGATGAAAAGGATAATATTTTGAAACTAGAGCATGTTTTTAATTCAAAGTGACGCACATAAAAAACAGATGAATGGTGCTTTATCTATTAGTCAACTCAAAGAAAATACTGGAGATTTGTGGCAGAGTGGATAAAAACTACTTTGATGTAACAAGTGACTTGTGTAGTTGCGATTGACAAGGAACTGCATGCTCTTGACTTGATCTCTGCTTTCTCTGTGGTGAAAGGAAAAATGGGGAAAGAAGTCTGGGTTAAGTGGATGGACGAATCCAGTTGAAGTTGAAGATAAGAGGATAATGAACAACCGAATGGTGTGCTTGTTTAATATAGTTTTTAGAAGTACCATGTTAGAGTGCGTAAACGACGCGCGGTATGTTTCCCATGAGAGTCACAAAAAGAGTTGGTGTATAATTGCGTCGGTGCTTGAGCATTTTCATTTTGCTTTCTCCGAGGTTCCTATTAGTTTACTAGATAATCGATTTCCTCAGAAAGCTACGGCTTTTTGTAAACAAAATGTATATTATGGATTAAAATTAACTACACAAAACCAAGTTTGAAATAGTGTTAGGGAAAGCCCACGCTAGTGAGGAGGGGTGTATTCCTCCCTGAGACAGAAATTTGAATGTGGGGAAGTGTATTATTATTACAATGTACATATAGTTGGTTGTTCACATTCATTTCGCTCAACTGAGTGCATAGGTTGCCTTGCATATAAGTGAAAGGAACCCAGCCGTAAGATGTGAGCCGTCGGCAAAAATTACATTTGCATTTACGTCATTTGCATATAAAACTGATGTGCTTTCACCAGCGATCAGTACACGCCTGTCATGCAATCTCCCGTCATTGTGCGTTTTAGTCTTCTTATTCTTGTTTTCCTCGAAGTACTGAATTGATGAGTAGCACTCCCAGCTTCTGCCTTTCCTTCTTCATTGATGTACTTTTACTCAGGGATGATTAATTTCTCCAAGAAATTATTGAATGTTTCATATTACAAAAGTCAAGCCGCTTTTAGAAGCTTAAGATCCAAAGGTCTTTAGTAATTGAAAACTAATGAGAATTCTTATTCAGTGAATTAGCGGAATACTTTAAAATTAATGCGAACAGCAGGTTCAATGCCAAAGCAAGTTGTTGCGTGAAACAAGGAATTTGTATGTTGGAATGTTTTATGTATATAAAGACTTTCACTTCTTTATCCTGTTCTTGTGCATTGCCACTTTCCAACAAACTTTGCTACTTATTGCAGTGAGGCTATTCATGTTTTTGATGCACTTGGGTTGTTTTTACTTCCTTGTTTCTCAATCTTCAGTGCTCACGTTTCTATTTTTAGCGTCTGTGTTTCTACTCAAAGTTGAACTCAGGTATCTACAAAACTACCATAAAGTATGTTTTTTTCCTGCCACAGTAGTGATCTTGAGTATTTTATGTGTATTTGTGTTTGTGTGTGTGTAACTCGACAATTTGATGTGTTTCATTAGACGGCGCACCTACCATGTATTCCATGTTCTACAAACTTTACTGAATTGCATGGTGTGTGCTACCTCCTTTCCTGGTAGCAACAAGCAAGTCATTTTAACAGGTTAGGTTTTCATGTGTCATTGGTATTGGACTATTCAACATCACCCAGAAACGCAAAGTACCGTGAAATGAAAATCAATGCTGCAACTCTTTCATGCCTGAACACCACCAGAAAGAAGGAATTGATTATCCTCCTTATTTCTAACAAGCACAACAAGTCTTTAATTTTCTTTTCTTTACATTAAAAAAAATCACAGAGTGAAACGCTCCATGCATGCTCTCTCCTGCTAAACTGACAAAAAGTTAAAAAGTAAAGAAATCTGGTGCAAGTATTTTTAGATTGTCTAAACGCACATGCTTATTTATTTATTATTATCAAACTAAATTCATTGAACAGTTACAAACTTGAAACACAAGAGAAAGTGAACTTCTCCCATAAAGAGTTGACTAGACGGTTAATAAAACTTGTACCTATCATCAAGGCACAGTTCCGTATGGTTGCAACCCTCACATACTGAAAAACGCGGTGAAACTGTGTTTCTTATTATGGAAACTATTCGCTTAGATTAGGTGTTGGACAATAAATCAAAGAGATGTTACTGTTTAGGACGTCACCAAGTGTAGTTATAATTCATGGGATTTTTTTTTAAACAAATAGATCCGTGACAGCATCTGTTTTCCCATATCTTATTCGAAAACTGTTAAAATCTAAGCTACTCATTTTTCCCCAGGAGATACCTTTAAGATGTGATGGCAAAGATGCGCATTGTTAGGAGAATCAAGTGGAACGAGGAACGGGGAGTTTCTCGAGGATATCACTTCCCTAAGATAAATGTGAGACCTGAGTCCGCATTTATGATCCTCTTTCCATTTTACTCCACACGCTGTTGACATCGAATTGGTTTGGTGCAGGTTCTTTCATATGAATCACTATATCCCCTCTTTCACCACCTACACATGATGATTTCATCTGTAGATTGACAAAGTTTCGATATCCTAGGGAATTCCTGCAAAAGGAAAAACTCACGGTGTATCCATATTACTGAATTGCCACAACGTTGTTCGAGAGCTTCCTGCTCCTTCCACCACTTGTAGAATGTTGAATGTAGTAATGTAGAATATGCAAAAGACTTTTATCCCATTTTCAAAGACTTGAGCGATTCGTTACTGATCATTTGATCAATGTCTCTTTTCGGTCACTAACAAGATATGCTTTCATCTCTCCCTTAATCAATATGAGCGGATTTGATTTCAGAAAGAATCTGCCACTACCCTGGCATGTATGGATATGGAAACAGTGAAACGGATTCTATTCAAGTACGACAAACCATTACCCTTTGCATCGTTCACCACTATAGTGCATGTCTCAAATAACGAATTTACAGCCGTGAATAATATAATAGAAGGACACCCTATAGAGCCTGAAGTTTAAAGGTAGTTTTATATCACAGAAATATCGATAACGTTGGTAATTCCCTACTGTTCACTGTATGGGCACAACTGTTGGAAGAAAGTAGTTCTCAATTTCATGACGTAATTAGGTAAGGCGGATTGACAAAGAATGATAGAGATAGATGAATATAGATGTAGAATGAAGAAGCAAAGCATAAAATACCGTGAGAACCACTGATGTGGTTGTGGTACATTATACATAAAACAATGGACAAAGACAAAAGCTCTTAATCTTCTGTCTCCTCTGGCTAGCCTGTTGCTTTTGTACTCTGTTGTACTAGAAGAAATGCCATTTGCTAGTCATTAATAATGCAAGAAGGTGAAAGTGTAGTAAGATACACACAAAAATGAGACTTCGTCCCACACACACCAATGCCCTAGTTTCTTATTAAAAAGACATCGTGTCTCCCTATCATTTGTAACTATTCCTATGTTGAGCGAAAGGCTTCTAAAAGTCACGAACCATACAAATTAGATATGACTTATTGAGAGATTGCATCATTGGATGTGGAATGTATATTTCTGTTTTAAACTTCTAGGGTGCTGAGCATTACTGCTGAAGTACAAACTGAACCACGTGAAAGTAAATTATTGACATGACTCGTTTTGTCCTGTACTTAAAGCAATGACAGCACTCTCAAGAGGTGTGTATTTGATTAGCATAATGCTATATATAGGATTCTCGACTTCGTTTATAGTAGCCAAGTAGAGGAACTTGAGAGTGGGATGATAAAGTTTAATGGGCCGAAGCGTAGGAGTATGAAGTACACCATGCGGCTATTACGTTCTTATGCTATGCCAGCTATGCTACGATAATATGCTTTCTTGTTCGGTTCAGCAGAATAATAAGTATTGAGTAGTTCTGGGGAAAGTTGTATCAAAGTTGAATTCATGGAAAAAGCATTAATGTACTAACATCAGAGGATAACTAGAATTAAGGGGGAAGTGATTAGTGAAGGTTTACGGATTAAGGAAAGACGCCATAAAAACAAAGCACGTACACTACTACATAACAACAACCAACAAGTGGGTGACTGCAGTGTAAGACAAGCTGATTCGTCTTCGATGGAAGTTTGAAGGAAGAAACTAAATAAACCATGTAAGCTATTAATTCCATCAGAAAGTTGGAGGGAGATGGATTAAGTACGGTTGCCGTCCTTCTCATCTCATTTGGTGAAAGCATTGCTGGCTGATGTGATGACAAACATTTGCATAAAGGTTTGTGGGGAGAGTACAAGAGATAGATTAGACCAGTTGCGTCCTCAGCTACATGTTGCCCATGTACGACAGAGATTCGACTCAGTGATGATAGCAACTGGTAAGTAAATTAGAAGTGCAGGAAGGAAGATACGAGATTTATTTTGGAGGAAAGGAGTCGAGAAGATGAAAACCTAATTTAGTTTGAGACTTTTACAGACTTATACAGATACTTCCTTGGGCATGAAGAAAATGTTAATTTCCATCTAGCACGGATGAGTTAAATCAGGTTAATTAGTTCAAACGAAGTTACTTTTAATTAACCAGAGCTGTAATGAAGATGGTTGTTACTTTAAGACCTTCTGGGATCATCACGGCAGAAATAAATTTTATTTCGATGGGTTACATGGTTTTTCCATTGAATTTTAGATTTCATTCTCAATCTGTTTCACATAAGTTTCAAATAGTTGAGAAAGAATCACCTAATTGAACTGTTGGTCTGGTTTTGCTACTATTGGAATTTTCCCACAAGTCTTTTACTGGTTTGTACTTGAATATTAACTTCCTAGTTTCTTACTACTTTGTTTAGATTCGTGTTGGTTTCAACCAAAAAAACATGAAGCATACGAACAGATTATTAGTGCAACTTCTTCCCGGAAATTCTGCTATAATTCTGTTCATATATTTTGTGGAAACTTTTATGGAAATCTACAAGATCTGTGGCCAGCCTCAATTCTGCTCTTAAATGCAGGCAAATTGAAATATTTCAAGTTTATTAGTTGTAACTGTGCAGCTTACTGCTTATTGCACAATACAGTTTTAGCGTGTACTAACGAAGAAGTTTCGTGTCAAATCACTGTTGCAAATGAATCTCCAGTATTTTCGCCATTCGGTTCAGTTTATTTAATTCTAATATGAAGATATGATCGCTTTCCAATGCATTCAGTCGTGCGTGGACGTGTGGATGCATAATTGGGCATATAAATTAATATTAATTTAAAGGAGACCTAACGGATTTGCGAGATTTGTGTAACGACACTAATTGAATAGGAGAGTTGAGTGTCTGACAAAGCTAATAAAATATGGTGACATGAAGTCTTTGTATTATATTGTTAATGTGCAGTAATTTACAGTGAATAGCAGTTAATCGAACTACATTCCACAAGAAGTGAATATGATATCTGTGTGCAGTTTCTGTTTTTAACATTATTTGTTGTCTGCTATGTGATAGATACAGCGAAGTTCACAAACGCTTTTTAAACATCAGTCAATTTGATTAAAATTTAAGCTGCCAGCTCAAATTTTGCTTACAAAGTACCATGTGTATTCTGAGTTCGTGAGATGAATTGTAAATAATTAATAGAAAGTAGCAGTAGTTATAAATTATTAGTACTACATTGCATATACGCCAAAGATGCAGAGTTTAGAAGGATTGATAGATTTATTAGTGTTTAGAACGAAAGCTAGCTCAATTACAATGGGACAAGCAGCTCTGACATCTGAATTTCGAAATATATATAGATAGTAGTGTACTAGACTTTGAATTTGAAGTAATTGTGAGTATATACCATGTATATTGTGTATTGCTGTTTTCCAGATGTGCTTAATTAGAGACATTTAGTACTTGTTATGTCATATTAAGTTGACTAACTTTACTTTAGTAGGTGAGTTGTAATTATGGATTAAAGTATTTCGCCAAACTGTCGCCAGAAGAAAATGTCAGAACAGGCCTAGCGTGGTGCAGCTAAACCACTTTCTCCTAAGGCAATCGAAAAGAATTATTCGACTGGCAAAGAAGGAGCCCTTAGGAAATAAGAGTTATTGTGTAGATAAGAGCCTAAAAGACACGTTTAAAAGATGTCTACGCAAACTTGTGCTGGTAATCATTAACTGAACTGTAAAGAAATATGTGTACCAAATGTGAAATATTTGTTGATAATCAAGATAATAAATAAATACAAAGCTTATTTTCAGGTGAAATCATCTTAACTATTCTTTATTTCACGTTATAGTTGTGGTTCCAACAAGGGTCAAAAATATTGGGATGAATCTCTTATTGCATGTTTGAATTCTTCCAAAAAACTCCAAGACATGCAACAGGAGATAATAATACTGATGCGTGGTTAGACAAAAAAGATTCTTTGAGTAAATACTTCTGCATGCCTCAAAGTTGGTTCATTCGAATATTCAATTAAAATACCAACCAGTCTGTTGAAAGACACTCTCGTCCGTTGCTGAATTTAAAACAACCCCAAGGCATGTTAATGTCTTTATCAAATAATTGTTTCTTCATTTTCTCTGTGTAGAGTGAAGATTGCATAGGACTGACTTGCATTACCGACAATCTACACTTTAGCAATCTTATTAGCAACCTGTTACTGACCAGCAATAACTAGTTCCTTAACCACTACATGTTTACATTGCAAACATTAAGAATCTAATTGAATCATATTGTTCGCACATTCTAGTGGATAGTAGTGACTGAATTGTAGTTCAACAGTTTGCGGTATTAACTACAATCTAGTAAATACCATCTTGCGCCTTTCAGGGCGGTGCTTAAAGAACCTGCGATGAGATGCAACCCATAAACCTCTCTTACAGTTTGAAACCAACATAACCACTACTGTGGCATTATATTATATAGAGATCAGATTTTAAGTTTAAAATCATTGAGATTTGCTGTCCCAAGAGCCGTGGTTGCAAACTCGCGATTCTCAGCTTTTTACGCTACCAGGCAAGGAGTAGCTCCTATTTTTAACTTAAACTACTTGTCTATAGATAAGAATAAGTTAGAACATACAGTTAGAACAGTACAACTATACAATCACACTATATCACATCAGGAGAAAAACGTACGTATTGAATATTCTAGGTTTCATTAACAACACCAGCCACTCCTACGTAAATCGGAAAATATCAAGTAGGAGCAGCGGCAAATGCTACTCGCGTACTTCGGTGTCAAGTTGATACATCTTTCATGTGATTTAAGGAATGGAAAAACCAATCCAGTTTCGTAATCCACCCTCCGCCATAAGCTTCACTGAATCTATAAAATGAATGCATGTAATTAATCATGTAAAACACATGAAAGAAGTTTACTCTGTACCTTGTTTGAAAGTAGTTCAAAGCGTCTTCTTTGTTCATATCCACAGCGAGAGTTTTTCGGAGGTAGTCAACATCGGCTATTGTCTGTAATTCTGCGATTCCACAAGGCAGCATAAGGCTGAATAGGGAGATTAACAAGTTGGAATGCTTTCGAATACTGATGTAAGCCTTTCCACACAATCTTTGGAACTCTTCGAATTCCAGACTCTTCCTAGGATTATCTGCTCCTTTAGCGATCACACACAGAAAATCTTCTGTAAGGACGAACGGAACCCGCTCTCTGTTTATTCCAAACTTTTTCTTAAAATGTCCCAGAAAATGACCAAAGTCAATGTGGAAAATGTGACCATCCTCGGAGACCATAATGTTGTCTGGATTTCGATCTCCAATTCCTAGAATCATAGCGAGTGGCTTATTATTAACATAACTTCAGGACTTTTGGTTCAAGACTCATCACAAACAGCCATACCTAAAATAAATGTCGCCACACAATAGCCTGCGCATGACTTGGTAAATGTGTCGATGGCTTTTTCGTATTCCTTTTCTTTCTGGTTTTTGTCATGAAGCCATTTGTGGAGCTGCGAGGATTTAACTTGAATGGCAGCTAAAGCCCCCGCACGCCGTTGAATAGTGTAAACTGTTTGGGCCCGTTTCACCTGAAAATTTAACAGGTAATTGTTTTACGCTGTTTAAAGAACTGTGTATTTTGTGTGAATCGTACCACTTGGATCAAACCAACTTGCTTTCCAGTAGCCAGACAATTATACGTTAGCATTTTCATGTCCAGACCGTCTAATCTCCACAGTTCATCCATCATACGAATAACCTGTAACACAACAGTATATTTATAATCATGAAAGAGTAAATAGTGTACTTTGCAACAGAGTACTTACCTGAAGAGTTAACATATCCTGCCTTAAATCGTCGCCATTCTTGAATATAGCAGCCGTGTCTCCCGGATTTTCTACAAAAAAACAGATTCCTTACTGATTATTCTACTACTTTACACAAGAACACATGGAGCGAGTTATAAAACATACCAACAATTTGAGCGAGATGGTCTTTATTACACCATACAAGCCATAATGGACGCTTGGCTGAGTCCATAATTCGACAGTTTTCGACTTTTAAACTACCTAGTTCAACGGTTGGACTAACCGGATTGCTTACATCTTCTAATACTTCCAAAAAGTCTGGCTGCTTAATCTGATCCATTAGAAACCTAAAATGTAGGACCGCATACATGTTACAATTACGCCAACTGACGTCATAAGTTAACTCTATTATTCCATACCTTAATCTATCTTTTGGAGTCTCATCTTTCTTCTCTCTCAGAGAATCAGTTAACACTGTTAGCTTATCCAATGCTTCAACTTGCTTGTAAAGATCTTTTAGATGCCCAGACAATCCCCGACAATAAGCTTCTAAGAACAAGCCGAATCTGACATCCAACCATGATTTTCCTGAGATTTCTGACCGCAAGTGCCAGAAGAAATAATGGCCAATTAGCCTGCTTCCTAAAGCTCTTTCAAGTAGGAATCTGGCAAGTGGAGACTGAATATATGGCTCGTATTTTAGAGATTGTACGAGCTGCAGCAGGAGATCCAGTACATCTGAATCATACAGCTTTTTGTTGAGATTTCTAACAGCAAAAGCCCGTGTCTAAATAAAAAGAGTTTGTAATAAATAGTGGAGAGGTTCACAGACAAACAAATAATACATTCAGCAGTTACAATATTTTTACTAACATAGATATCCGCTGATTTACAGTCCAAGAGAGCCAAAGCAGTTTCCATTGAAATGTTTGGCCATCGACTCAGGAGTTCGTAGAACTATAAAGCAAAAAAATTTATTACCATTTGGTCAGATAATAGTCGGATGTTAACGTCATGTTTAAAAAACACGTACAATCGATGTGTGCTCCCTCGAATTCCATTTCACAGCGGTCATTATACGAGGTAACGCTTGAGGAAACGCTATCCTGCAGTATTCTCTATACTTCCATACTAAAACTTTGTCCTGCTCAGACACTTCGCACAGAGGATCCCGTTGCATGAGTTCATCAAGTTTCTAGGTTTGCAAGTAAAACATAAACTGTTAAGGGAATACATGACTTCTATTAGTTCCTGCAACTTCTCAACAAACCTCATCCCATGGAGAAGTAGGCGTTAGAATTTCTCCATCAAAATGGTGTCCAGGAGCGTCATTATAGTAAACTGGTACTGAGTATCTATCAAACTCTAGTTCTAATGTAGAACCTTGTCTATCCAACGTTGATCCTATGAAAACAACAAGACATTCGTATAGGAGAAACTACATGATACAATAGACTTCCAAAATGACAATAACACCGTTTTACTTTACCTGTGATACCAAGTGGATTCAGTACACTAACCGAATCTAACGACAAAGGAGCTGGCCATAAATCTAGTCGAAGTTTTCCTGTTATTAATCGCCCTTTATAATCAAATATATTAATGTTTCCCCAAGCCAGCATGCAGTACTCCTCCTGTGACAATTGAAAAATTAGTAAACTAAACTGTAGCAGTTAAGAAGTATATTTGGGTGCATCATCGCTCATTACCTTTGCTGTTTTCTTTTTTGGTTTTGTAACACTGCAAACCGACAAACAAAATCTTCCACTTCTAGGGATATCACAAACGGGTATATTCAGAGTAAGGGTTTCATTCCATCGAGGATTACAAGACGAAACATTAGAAGTTTGAGAAAGTTTACACAGGGGTTCCTCCCCATGAAACACGCCGGCTTTTACACAAATCTGCAACATTTTTTATCCAGGTTAACAAACGCCTTAATAAATGTGTTTAGTTGCCAAGAAAAATTACGTTATCTGCCCCAGTAGCATTCCAATACTGTGCCCACAACACTTGAACTTGCAAGGGCATGTTCAATTTCACTTCTTGTTTCGATTTTTCTGACTCGCTGATCCGGTATGTCCTTCTACAAAAATTGAATGCTTGGATAAGTAACTTGATGTAATTTCTGTACACATTCAAAATTTTACCTAGAATACGCCGGTACATGAAACTGGTCTAATGGTAATCTACTGTACAAGTTTTCTCTATCAGCAAATTCCAGCTGAGGTTTCACTCCTTTACGTACCATGTCTCGTATATACTGAAATTTCAGAGACCAATTTTGCTGCATTAAGATTCCAACATAACCCGAAACATTAAAGTTCAAGCCAAGTACCTTAAATCTTGAAATTGGATGATTGCCTAAAAGATATTCTTGTCGGGCACATATTTTTAATACGTAGCCATCAGAACTAGGAACTACTTGATGACGAAATATTAAATCTATAGCTTCCTGAATCACAGTTGCTGCGTTGGCTTCTACTGCGACTTTCACAGGGACGGGTCTATTGGAATTATTGGGCATCCAAACAAGGAGTTCCAACACGCCATCATCGCAAAACCTTTGAGAGTGCTTGCCAGGATTTTCCAATAACTGAGCCCCAAACGCATACAATGCGTGATCCTCCACTTCCAGTTCTCGTCTTTCGATAACTTCTCGGCATAATTCAATCGCTTCTTTGCGAAACTCAATAACTTCTGGCTGATCAAGTTCGTCGAATTGATTAGCAGCTATACCGATCATAAAACCTGGAACAGAATCAACATTACTTCAATTATGGCAACAGACACTAATTATCCTCTCAATTCTCGAATCTTACTTATTTGCGAATTTAAAATATTTTCTTGCTTCGTGGATGCATTAGGCTCAACTAGTTTCAAAAACGGAAGAAACAAATGCAAATCACACAATCGTCTTGTTTCGTCATGAAATTCTTCTTTTTTTCCATCCTGAGTGATTGAAGTAAAAACATATTCTTGACTGCTACTTAGAAGATGGAAGTAGGGATACACTGGACCATCACGCCAAACTTGTGCTGCAAAAACAAGCCACAATATTTAGCTTAACTGGAGAATTCCAAAGCGAATCACTACATTCCACAGACAATAAAGTTACCTTTGATCAACTGTAGAGTCTGATCTCGCACACATTTCATAGGAATAATAACTCCAGTTGGCAACAAAATATCCAAGTCAATCCTAGAAGGCATCAAATGATGCCCCCATAGTTCTCCGGAAGAAGGAGGCATTTTGCCAAAGTTCTTTGAGAATCTACTCTCTTATATAACTAATTAGAACTTGTAATAATATATTACACTATAACCACTAAACTTAAACGTAAGTATGGACAAGTCAGAACACAATAGACACATAACTCATTATTATTACAACCACTAACACAAATATCTCTACCACCACACATCCTGCCCCTGTCTGTCTGTCTCTCTCTCTTCTTTTCACAGAACTAATAATTATGATTACTAAAACTTGCTTAATTAAAAGAAGAAAGCTCTCTGTGCTCTCCAAGTCTCAATACTCTGAAGAAAGTATGTCACTCATTCCGTTCTCTCTGTGAATTCAACGAGTAATAAACCGCACAGCCCACAAGTACAATTTGCATATTTTGCATGTCATGATGATCACTCCAACGAAGGAAGAAAGATATCCATTCCCATTTGTTTATTTTGCGAATAACAACGATAAAGAAAGCGGCTTGAGGTTGTTTGTTGGATGAATCCGTTGTAATCTGAAACAGAAAAACAACTTGTTTGCCGTCTGAGTCGATACTCGATACATTACACCATTAAGAAGAGATATGATATTACGTGATATTAATCCATAATCTACGTCCTACAGTTATTTCCTCGAAGAGCCAATGAATCACTAATCATTCGGTATATCTCTCTCAGATTATTGAATCTTGTAGTCAGTTGCACACTTCACACAAAAGTTCAGAAGAGCACAAGGACGAAAAAACTGATTCCCCAGCAGATAATGCACAGCAGCACACCCACTCAGTCTCCTTGAATTCCGTGTTTTTGTTAATTATCTTTTCCTGGAATTTCAGCCTCCGTATGAATGAATACAAACCTAAATATACAAAAAAATACACGAGTTACAAACAGACGTGAACAAACCGAGTCTCCCAGCCTATTTGATCAAAACAACATATTATCATCGATCATTCTTAATGGAGCATTTGTTGTAGAGGAGTTTTATACACAACTACTATATCAACTCTACATTAAGTCTATTCGTACATTCCTTCGCTGTGTCGCTGCGTGTAGTACATTCACATGCACTGCACACATATGTAATCTAATTGATGATCATATTGATCGCAATCTTCTTCGTTGTGTTGTTGTCGGATCATCTTACATTATGTATTGATTTATTTACAACGAATATATAGAATATCCTCATCATTATAAATTAATCTTTTACCGTAAATCTTTCTCTCCTACTCTTTAACCCAAATAATATTTTTCACTTGCGTCACGTAAATGATATTCTACACATGGGCTATTAAAGCCACTATTAATACCCTTAGGAATCAATATCACATTCACAATAACAAAAATAATAAAAAGTCTGTTTCCAAACTATCAGCACTTTTGTACTTTGCTTTTGTATTTAAAAGAACCTTTCGTACTCTTCTGAAATAAACTAACATTTTAGTATAATAGACCAAAGAGTATTTAGTATTTATCCAACACTACAAAAATTATGGGTTAAAATTCTCGTTGAAAAGTAATGAAAATATTGACTCTGTTAAATTCAATCACCTGAATCACCACAAATATTTGTAAAAGCCCGATATGTCTCTCTTGTAGAATCAAATGTGGATTTATTCCCAGTAGAAATGAATTTTTAAATATTTGTTTTACTAAAATGCAATATTAAAACAAAAGAATATTTTAATTGCATAATATTTAAGTATAATAATAACATGTTGTTTAAATATAAGTTATCAGTGAGTAGTGACGAGTGTGTTTAAATAATGAAACAGTATTTAAAAATAGAAAAAAGACTGACCTTAGTTTGCAGGGAGTGAGGCTGTGGGAAATAATGAAACGGCTGGTGGTGGTGGTGGGTTGGATGAAAGTGAACGAACGGGGCTGAGTGGGATTTGTCCAGCAGGAGAAGGTGAGTCACTCGCAGAGATCAACAACGGCGGATTGAGTTCATCCAGCCAGCCTGTGTGGGAAGCAGTTCAAACCACCACCACCACCACCGGCCTTTCTCTTTGCACCTCACATACTTTCTTCCTTTCTACTTTCTTCTAATAATCTTAAGCAAATGCTTCTCAAATGTGGGATCGAGGAACTCAAGGGAGCCGATGTATGCCTTCATATTTCACTGCAGGGATGAATTCAGATTTATGATTTATGGCTTACGGAAATGGAATGAATTTATAAACGACCTCATCTGGTTTATGTTGGCCCTGGTACATAAGTAGATTTATGACTTTATGGAGGTTATGGGTTAACTACTTTGGATTAATACGATGTCATTTCATAGCGTGACTGGAATAAAGTATTAATAGAGGACACGTGTGTTTTAAGTACATGCTAGAAGATATGACTCATTGATGAATAATTAAAATTGTTAAAGATGTAATGATGAGACACAGTTAAACAGAAAGAAAGTCAAAGCTGTATTTTACACACAGAAATGAGAGAAATCATACAAGTTGGAAGGTGCAGTAACAATATGGATAATAATGATAATAAGATGAAACTAAAAGTCATAAATGTTCAGATTACTTATTATCGAATATGCATATAAAGATCCACTCAATCAGACTTGAAGAGTGTCTTTAGGAAGTGATTGCATCGGTCCACGCGATGGAGAAAAGCTGCTCAGGTATCTTTTGGGAAACAGACTTAAATATAACGATGAAACCCACACGTTCAGTTTTGAAAGTGAGTTGGCCAGATCGAGAAAGTGAGGAAGGGCAGTTGTCGCACATCCATGCAGTGGGAGATGTCGCATTGCAAGTGTTTCCATCATAATCACTTTTGTCCACACTGTATTCCCTTGCCGGAACCATTTCACTCACGTTCCTTTCGTAAATCCTTACGGAATCTGAGACGCAGTGTTCATCCAGTTTCAGGTGTAATTGAGATATGATGATTTGGCTGCCTAGTCTCTCGAAGGACTCCTGTCGTCCTGGTTCAGGGGTGAAAGCGAAAGTCAAGATTTCGTTGGGCCCTAGTGAAGGGAATCCGTATGTTCGAGGGTAGCTGAATGAAGAGTTCCTTCTTCTGCTGTGGTAGTGCATGTAATTGTAAGTCGGTAAGGTTGTATTCTCATACTCATCCACTTCCAAGAGGGAAGTACCGTTGCCACCATCGGTCATGTTCATCCGTGAGAGAAGCGTGCTGGCACTGATGATCGCTGAGGAATCACTTGTTGCGACTCCGTAGTAAGCCAGACTGAATCCTTCCCCTGTAACTGATGAATCCGACTTGAATGTGATGAATACTACTGGTCCTTTCATTGTGGCTACTGTAGCAGTAGGCCTGCAAATTCAGGATCGTATAATAATCAGACTGGATAAATACATAAAAGATTATTTTTGCAAGAGATGAATTACTTCAGAAGAACCGAAGGACCAAGAGTTCCATTATCGGGGTTGAGAGAATTGAGAATAATATAATCGCAACAGGTCTCAAATCCACTCCTTCCGAGAGTAAATCGGTACTCTTTTACAGATTCGGAATAGAGCGTCCAAATGCATTGCTCTGAATTCTTGTATCTTCCTCCTACTTTGTAACTTATCCGGCCGGAAGGATCGGACAAGATACCTCCACATCCAGCAGCTGTATAATTATTTATCATTAGTAGTTACAAAATGAATGCACAATGTCCAAACAAACGTCTTACAAGTATCCCACTGAACGTGAAAGTTTTGTGTTCCAGCTACCACAGGTTTGTACACAGCAACAAAACCCCTTGTCGTGGAACCGAATGCATTAACATGGGAATCATTGATGGAGTGGTGGCTGAGACTGCAGTTGAAACAGATCCCATCGGATGCTTTCAAACAGGTCTCCTTAGGATAATGCTCACTTAAAATGAATCCATCTCTTGAAGGGCTCGTGAAGAAATTCAGTTGGTCTGACTCACAATCAGAGTTTGTACTTAGAGACACATCTTCAATTGTTGCGTTGAAATTAACCCCTGAAACCAATTATATATTTGTTGGATAAAATGACCTCTGACCTGAGGAAAATTGTGCTTGGTGTATGGAAGTTCAGTTGTAACGGGTGTATACCGTATGCATAATCTCCAGGCTCAGTGGGACTGCTGTACGCGAGTATGAGTATTTCTTTCTCTCCTAAGTAAGCATCCTCCTCGTCGGTCATGACTTCATTCATATTTGGGAATTCAAAATTTCCTGTGGGTTCATCTCTGTGTATGATTCTGTATCGATACTCGTGTTGTTTTTCAGGCCCCTTCCCAGTGAATTTCAAACTGAATCCTCTGCCATTAACGGATCCATCGGATCGGAATGTGACAATGAGAACGGGACCATCGAATAACGCGGTGTTATTATTTCGACTGCAGAAGTAGTAATTAATTTCTACTATTAGTTTGGGTGTTATTACAGGTTAACTAAAGGTACAATCATACGTGAGAAGTGTGGTGAAGGCATTGATGGATCCATTTGCAGGGTTGATTGTGTTCACCATAACGTAGTCGCAGCATGACTCGAAACCTGAAATTAATTTAACTTATAAAGGTGCACAATTGATTCCTACATAATTTAACAAGCTGCATGTACCGTCTTTTATAAGCGACAATTCTATTTGTGAACTGGTTGGAATGTGAAGCACCCAAATACATCTCTCTCCATTGTCATATAAATCGTCCAATTTGTAATTTATCTTTCCAGATGAGCCGTGAACAAGTCCTCCGCAACGTGCTACAGA
>JAQGAB010001170.1:0-18369 GCA_034696565.1 Isotomurus graminis
TCCCTCTCCACTCCGTGTCGAAGACCTTCTCCTCATCGCCACACAAGGAAGTATCCCTCTCCCAGGTCTACTTCACAATATTTACCGTCACCCCATAAACAAGCACCTATGCAGAAGCAAACAACCTTTCATAATACTTTCCAGCGTAATATTTTATAACTTCTTATTGTGTTACTCAAGGAAAACTAGTCGATATTACTAATTGAGGAACAACATATTAATAAAGGCAAATCAAAACTGTGTAGGTAAAACAGTCACGCGTTCTTCAAATCTACTGTGGTCCGTATCTAATCCAAAAACTATTTATTATTCCAAAAATAATACTTTTAAACCTGGCTTTAGTTTGTGATGTTTAAATCAGCAATATTTTGTCTACAAACAAAATGAACCACGTGGACTTTATACCGACAAAAACCACCGCAGTGTCAGATCATCCGCCCTTTACATGTCCAAGGTAAATTCACAACCTGTCCATACTTATTAAATATTAACTCATTAATAATCCGGAGATGTAGGCGTAACGCTACAGACTTACAATATAAATTAGGAAAACATATTTTTTAATTGGATTAATTATATTTGTTATTAGTACATGGCTTATATAAAGTGGATTTATCATAGGAATCCTTGCTGTGCAACGGTATTTACGTACAAAGGTAACCCCGCAATACATTCTTACCTTTCTTCAAAGTTGGTTCACGCGTGTTTCAAACAATCAAGTCTGCTACCTATATAAACGCATATTCGCGTGTGTGGATTACTTCCTTCCAGTATATAAATATGGATCAAAGCTTATCCCTGCCTAAACATTAAGTGGTTGTTAAATACAATTTATAAGCCAGGTTATCTTTATCAGCAATTTGGATTGTACTACTGGATTTACAAATATCCTTCAGCTAATATAAAAATGCACGAATCCGAGATACTCAGAAGCATTCGAGTATTACAACTAGTAAACCACACTGAAATCCAGTCGATTTCAGCAAACTGTTCCACTCGCAGAAAGATGGTAAGTTAATACAAGTTCTTAAACAATTAACTTAAATATAATTAACTTTTGAACACAACTTTAGGGCCTAATTACACACGTCTTCCTGATGTTCCTGTGTCTCCAATATGCTGCGGGTTAGTTGAGATATTCATTTATAATTTACATAAATATTTCATGCTTCTATTTTAGGTAACGACGATCCTAAAAAGTTTGGAAAACTCTCCCTGTGGGGTTACGAGTAAAATAGAGTCACCACTTGATTTGTTCCAAAAATCAAGAAAACTAACTGTAATATTGCAGACGTTTTTCCAGCGGAAGAGCTCTACGTTGCCTTTGTAGAATAACTATGAATATGCTAAGCTACTCCAGCCGACGGTTCGCCGTTCGTTTATAGACCCTTAATCCATGAAATTAATCTAACGACACATTCATTAGTTTACAAAATAATTGGTTGATTTATTATGGCTTAACAATTACGAATGACAATATAACACAACTTCTACTTGGTTTCCCTACAAGAGGCAAAATGAGACAAGTGAATCTTGACCTATTATTGACCTACTGAGGCTTAAGCGTTCAAAGTGTATCTTGCAAAAGATAATGTAGTACCGACATAACCGAGTAACTCTAATTATGAACTTAAATAATATGCCCTCCTCGCATCAAGGAGAACAAATTTGTTCAAGATTTGCTAAAAGCTAAACAATGACATTGAGTCAGCGTTGACGCTGAATCTGAGGCCTTAACTCTAAGCGTATAGCCGTACATGAATCCGGGTATCGATATTAAATTACAGATACTTAGAATTAGGGAGAGCCTTCTCTTTTTTAAGGGATCTCAGTACTACTTAATTTCTAACAATTACAACTTACAAAGGTGCTGCTGACAGACCTAGTGAAGTGTAGCTGAAGACGATGCAGCGTTCTGAGTGATCCTCGGGATTGGGACACAGCTCCGGACTCCTCAAGGATTCCAACAACAATCACCAAAACAGGACTACTTAATGTAGCTACATAGAACACAATCAATTAGGTCACTTCACTTAATTGCTTATAATGTATTAAGGGCAGCTCCCTTAGACTTACGCAGCCAAGTGCTCACAATGTGGAGTTTAGTATTACTAAAAATAAGAATAACTTAGAAGTAAAGAAAAACCTACACCAAGCAGCCTCTTTAAGCCCAGGTAACTGACGACCTCATAGCTGTCGTTAGCAAAGTGAATTTTTCAACCTTTAAGTCCCATTTAAGCACTCTGCTGCAACGATTTCGAACTTCTATACGAACACCAAAGTTGCTTGAAATCACTATTTCTTGCGACTGAAAAAAAAATTGGAGAGGAGGCATGCCTTTTTTTGGCCTCTGCTGTCGTTAGCTTTTGCTGTTTTATCCCCCACGGGTCACCTAATACTCTGATTGATCGCGAACACCATCATTATCACCAAGTTTGCGAATTCTTGACTTTCTAGGTATTTAATTCTTTGTAGGACTTGTCCTGTCCTTGGACAGGCTTTTTTAGCTATAGAGCTATAATGTAACAACGAATTATTCATAAATCAATTAAAACTTTGGTTCTTCCGCGAATTTAATTTTACTGTATAGAAATATATTTGCTAATGATTCGTGAACAGAGATTTTGTCAACTGTTTGAGGTCAATATCACTGAAATAAATTACAACTGAAATAATATATCATTGAATATTTAGCATTTCATTTCACATTGTGTTATGCTGGAATGATAACGTCCTGCTTTCATATGGTCGATGCTAATTTACAAGTTTCACTCCATCACCGTACAAACTTCTAGTATATAAGTGTATGTGAAGTTTTTTGTGAGATTAATAAGTCAAATATTATGTGAACACCAAGTGTAGATAAATTACACGTGTACTTATTCTATCTCTGGATAAAGTAGACTAAAAAATATTCCAATTATAAGTTGGGATCTTAGTTAAATATTCCCCGGGAATCATTCCACAGGTGTAGAAATCTTTGTAGCTTAAGCTTCTATTTTCAATGTGTTCGTTACCGCAAAAACAATAGAACATTAAACATAAATACGATTGGCAGAATTTTTTACCTCTTCCACAAATTATTTACCATCTCGAACGTAGGACATATGAATTCCTGTACAAATACACCCGCTTTTTTATATTCTTGAGGATGTGATTAACGGATAATTAAGGTCTCATTTGATTGTGTAAGCTGAGTTCTCTTTAATCCATTTGTTTGCTTTTAAACATGTCTGATTGTGTTGCGTGAACAAACAAGTCGTTTCTCTCGATGCACTAACGAGTTAACCCGTCACACGCGCTCTTCTAATTCGCTGTTGCCCCAAACTAATCTAAATTCAAACTTGTTTATTATCCCAAAAATAATCCTTTCAAACCTGACTTTGGTTTGTGATGTTCAAATCAGCAAAATTTAGTCTGAAAACAAGATTAGCCTGATAAAAACAAAACCACGTGGATTTTGTTCCGATAACAACAACTACAGTGTCAGATCATTTGCCCTTTACATGTGCAAGGTAAAGTGATAACGCGTCAATACTACAAGTTCAACTCATTTATTATCCGGAGACATAAAGAACTAACACTACATAGTTACATAAAAATGAGGAAAACATATTTGTCGATATCAACAAGCGGATGAATTTTATTTCGGTGTTTTGAATATGAATTATGTTTAGCAGATTTATAATAGGAACGGTGATTGTGCACCGGCATTTACGCACTGTGATTGTTTAAAATAATTCCACTGTGAACATAGTTTGTTTAAACATTAAAGGCCAAATAAAACTCCAATTAAATCACTTCGCCTGCAGTGTATCTTTGTTTGCATTTAAATTCAGTTCATGCTAACAATCCTAAGTTAAACCCTAGATTAATTGCCCAACGCACACACCTGGTATATCTTACAACACACGTTAAACCAGTATTTAGTTCGAGCATTCGGAACTGAACTTGGACTTTTGTTGGTACACACGTGTGTAATTATCCGCTAATCCAAACATAAATTACACACCTGAAATAATCCTGTTTTTCATCATTTTTTAAATACCTTTGCATCCAGCATTACGAAACGAATGTGTGTATAAAACAAGCAGACAAAGTGATGCCTTCACTTCACTCACAATCAGTTCTTACAAACGAACACAAATTGTTCACTCTTCTCTTCAAAAAGATGGTAAGGTCGTTTTAAAATTGACAATTGCTTTTAGAAACACTATTAACATCCGACTTAAACATTAGGTGACTGTCTTTCGATTCGTATTTGTGGTGCAAATTCTCCAATACTTTTGCAGTAAGTAAAATAATAAGAACTACACCAGGATTTTTATTGATGTTATATTTAGTAGACTTCAATGCTGTTGCTTCCGAGACGTGCGGGCCAGCGGATTCTGCAGGAAGCAATGGATGGGTGATTTGTTCTAAAAACCCCGTCATGCATGACTACATTGCACCCTTTCTAACTTCGGCTACAAACACAGTTGCACTCAATTCTGAGACATACAGCCTTTTCAAATGTGAAGGTGTCGTTGAAACAGGTCAACCATCGTGCATAGGAACTTATCCTGGAAGTCAAACACTTATAGACGTTATCCCTGGAATTAATTTCTTTTTCAACATTGCGCAGATGGACATGTTTCAGTGTTATTGCAAACAACCAAACACTCCCCCAGCAGGAAACCCATGTGAAACATTGCCTTCATGAATAAGCTTAAAATTTCTTATATTTCAAAACACAATAGCGTGTGTTATAAAATCCATTGACCTAATACCGTAAAGAGTTGTTGTGTGAATTATGTATTATCTGTCACGTAAATAAACTATCTTATGACTTATTCATGGAACCGAAAAACATTTTACTCTTTTGATAATTTACTACTTAAGGGATAATCACGCATGTAGTGATGAAATGTTTAAATTGAAATAAATATAACGGCTGTTTCAATTAAGTCGTTTACATCGGCATTGATACTGGACACACCGTTTACATATTGTCAGTAGTTTATCCGACTCATGTAATGAGATAGACACTGTAAAGAGGTGTTATTTTTGCTAACAAGGAAACAGGGTAGTCATAGTCATAGCATAGTTTATTTCAGTGACAAATAATACTAATTGTGATTACAATTGTTTTAAAGTTTTGCTATAGCTAGTTGTGCATGATTTGTCCTAACAACAATTAATGTTTAAAGAATGTTGCAGTTCTGCAGATTCCATGATTGTAAAAGATTGTTTAAGATATTAATCAATCAGAAAGGCCTTTTGAAATTTATAGTAAACTTTAGATAAGCACATGTTATCGTCCACGGGCTTCTGGGCCATAAATAAACGCATAAAAATAATTGTTATTGAAATGTAGAGATTTCTAGCTAACTTGTTGTTTAAACCGTTACGAGTTTACTAATCCGTTGTTGTTCAAAACCAAAGTTAGCTCATGTTTATTTCAGTTTACACTTCTTTACACCTGACCTTAATTTGCTCATTGTACAAATCAGCAATATTTCCCTTTCAAACAGAATTACCCTTTAGCCATTGTCAAACACACGTGGAATTTTATCCGACAACAGAAAACAGTGTCAGATCATCTACCTGTTATTTAGCAGAACTGTTGAAGTTTCTATATTCAAAGATTAACGAATTTTTCAGAGATGCGGAGGTCACACTAAATAAAAAGAGTGGAACAATAACGATAACACAGCTGTTGTTGAAACATGAATTATATTAAGTCGTCTCATTAAAGGATCCGTTGTTGTGCACCGACATTTATGGTCAAAGCTAATCCCCCATTAAATATTTTGTTTAATACTTCGCACCTGGTTCACCCGTGTAACTAACTATCAATTCCCAGATTGAGATTGTTCCATATAAACCCCAGTTCATCCAGGAATCAACTTATTACGTTGAAGCGTTCATGACTTACATAGTTAGGAAATAATAATTCAGTTTGTAAAACAATTTTCATACGTGTCTTAGTCCATCCTGTCTCACAATGGTATAAAGTTCTTTAAACTTACATCAAAGAAGCAAATTAAATACTTCTTTACTAAACAGGGTTCACTTGTCTTTACTCTCACCTTGGTGGTTTTCTTTGCAAGTCTTGCAAGTAAGCTAGCGAAAAGCTGAAAAATCAATTTGAATATATTAAAGAATGGTTGTTTTATTGGTTTCTCGATTAAAATTTTATTTATTTTTATTTAAGTGGGGTGTACTGAGTCACAAGAAAATTGTGGACCACCTTGGAAGTTTTGCTTATCAAACAAAGTGCCTCGTTTAGTAGGGACTGTGTTCACAACTTTTGCAAACATTTGGTTAAACCTGTTGACGAATATTGGAGTTATTCAAGATTGTCAATGCTCTACAGAAACCAAACTAATAACATGCAAACAAAAGATTCTTGCAAACCACGTGGATCTAACTGCTCCAATAAGCGGCTTATTTCAAGAAGTGCAAACAACCTTGCAAACCGAGTGTTGTTGCAGAGCAGACGTCCATCAATGCCCTCAATCAGCATAAATCTGGGGCTTCTGTTTGTAAAAGTTAACAATCCTAAATCAATCAAACGGCAATATCGTGTAGACAACTGTGTACAAAAATCTTTATCGTTATCAAGCATAGTTTAAACAAGTTAAGATTGTAACTTTTTTTAAATTCCATTCTTTAAACTACCACAATTAACGGTTTCAAAATTAATATCGAAAGCTTATGAATATTAAAAGTGTTTAACACATAAACATGTCGTACGAGACAGATCATTTGAATGGCATAAAGAGGCTGGTGGGTTTTCTTAATGGCACCATGTAACGGAAAGAGATTTGCAGTACGAATTGTCAAAAACAAACGAACAGGAAGGGGTACGATCCCGGGCACACTGAAAGCCGGTCAGATGCTCTACCAACTGAGCTAACTGTCGTCTTATTGACAGTCCGTATGCCATCTCTCCGACCCGTTGCTCTGATTCACTCGCGGTGACTACACTGAGGCCTCCCTTCTATCCTACTCAAGTTACAGTCTACTAAAGTTTTCTTAAAGAGGATGTGCATTAACAAGAATTTGATCAGAGAGAACCTCCTTAATGATTTTGTATACCTCACAAATACGTCCTTAACTTCAACTTATCAACTCAACTGCTGGCAGACTTTATTTTGGTAAAGATATTAAGCAATCTATAATAAAATCAGTAAACAAACGTGTAAATAGCTACACAAATATTTAATAAGCTTTATTAAATTCCAAACACCCCCACAAAAGTCCATAAACGTTAAATGAAATCGATTGCGAATGCGAAAGAGCTTTCTGTGTTTAATTTTTAGTAACACTTGATTATTCGCTACAACACGAAGCCATATTCCACACCAGACGGATAACTCTACAAACTGTTACAGACTCATTAGACTAACAAGACTTGTTTTCAAATTAAAATAAACATACAACGCACTATCGGTTCTTATTTAATTGGATTACTTTCTGAATAAATCTACAATGTACCATTACTTTCTCAAAAGTATGACCGAGAACCTTTTTCATAGTAACCTCACAATTGGTTCCTTCTTTGAATATAATTCAAAGTCAGGCCAGCTGCAAAATTCCCAAAGAACAAAAACCAAACAAGCAATTGTAGAATTTCTTGTTCATTTAAACATGATTGGAATGATTACGTCATCCAGTTTGGGACTTCAAAGAACAATGGATCCAATGGACGCTGTGATCATCATAAGCATTCTCACGTTACACCTGGCAACATACCTTGGTTTCCTAATTGTCTCCAACTCAGGTGACAGGAAAGATGCAATGTCCTTCGTGAACGGAGTAATCGTTTTTGAAAGAAACCTCATGCTACACTTTCCAAAGAAAGGTAAGCAGCTTAAGCATTTCGTTTACCGGTTCGTACACTTAACTTAATAAGTGTTGCAGGGCCAATGGAGAAAGGTGTCAAACTCCTACGAATATTTTACCGCATGGTCAACAACTTCATGTTCCTCATTGTCATTCCCGAAACAATTTGCGTACTTTTTCTATTCGAGAATCCTCCGTTTGCTGGATTCATTTTAAACCAATTCGCGGATTCAAAACTAATTCTTCTGGTAACCAGGTTGGGATACACATTCATATGTATACCAATTGTAACCTTAGCAACCTTCGTGTATTCTGTAACTATTATTATATACTGCGCTCACGTAGCGGATGTATCTTTCTTAATGTGCATACAACGGATACGGATTGGTTTTAATTTCAAACAACTTAAACAAGCCGTAGGGCATTACAAGCAACTCTGTATTCTATTCACAGCCTTTAATAATTTATACGGGGTAAAGGTATTCAGCCAAATTATGGTTGTAGCGATGAGTATTCCCATATTTTGGATGTACACGTCAATTGCCTTTCGGAATTCACTTCCCACAGGCGTTCCACTTGTCATGTCCCTATCGGCCGGTTTCATGTTGGTCACTGGAATGCTACTTTTTGAAGTATGTGGAAGGGTTTGGGGAAGTTCGTGTAGTCTTGTGACATCATGTCGATCGTCGTTAAACACTCGTGTAAACTTTCAATACAATTCAAAGTTGTGTAAGGCACTTCCGCCACTTAAAATTAAAATAGGCAACACCAACTTCATCGAGAGTTCTACTCCTTTGATTATCATTTCCTTTTGCTTTGAAAGAATAGCTTCACTCCTTTGCCTTCGGTTAGTTTAATTTCAAAACATTCCAATTGGGAAGAATCAGTTGCATTTAATATTTTAATTAGAATTCTAGTGTATTAATTAAAATTCATGTGCATGCAGCCTTTACCGGCCTTAATTAAGCTGATATTTGACGAAACTGTTACGAATCTTGTGTCGATATAAAGTCCCATTGTGCACCATTTTTTGGAGTGAACAGTATATTTTCAAGATGAGTTATGTAGCTAAATTCCTTGTGAAGAACAAATAGATAATAAATTCTAATAAACTGTTGGATTTCCATTTAGCAGTAAACAATTTTGCATACACCCAGTAGATTCCAATGCCATCGTTGGCTACGCGGTTATAAAAAATTAATATACAGGGTAATGTGTAATACAGTGGCAACTCTGTAATTTCTACATAGCTAATACCGCATTTGAGTGTATCTGGTTAAACACGAGCTACTGGAATGAAGTATTTTCATTTAGTTAACTTACTGAGAAAGGCGTAGATCCACTAGACAAGGTTTGAGGGACAAGGTTTTAATTGTTTTTATCCGACAAATTAATAGAAACCATACAAAGCCACGATTTCTCCACTCTTCACTCCGTCCGTACATTAAGGAGTGAATTCATTGAACTCTCACCTTGTACCTCAGTTAGTTTCATCATTTAATTATACGCTGATTTAAGCTATTCAATCAAATAAACCGGATTTTGTATTTCGATCGGAGCTCACAAACTAGCAAACCACCTATCTCTGCCATATTTAAACAGTTTCGGGCTTTATTAACTTACTTTCTTCTGTATCAAACGCTGAATAAATAAAATCATGACCCGTCTGTCCCACACAAACGTTTCTTAGGGTCACAAAATATTAACCCGTTTCATTTAAATATTTTATATCAAAAATGAAGGAAGCCAGAATAATGAAAGTACCGCAGCAATTATTTAACCGTCTGAGAGTTCCGTTATTTACGTCATTTGGGAATATTTATTTATATTTACAGGTTTAATCGGTAGTAGTGCATAATAAATTAATAAGTCGTTGGTGAATTAAATCTGAGGCTCTTGTGGAGGTTTGTAGAGATTCATTGCGTCTGAGATGAACGAGAGGACCCGACTGATGGTTTCTTCGTCAATTAAAACATCTTGTGGTTCGTCTAGCCGTTTTTTCTTTCCCACTGCGTTTTGGAATGAAGCGACAAAGAAAAGGGTTAAGACGATTGCTAAGACCCCCACGACTATCATTGGCACTCCCATTATGTAATAACCAATGGCCAAGGACAGCGCAGCGACGGAGAGGGCAAAGGTCAGCGTCATTCGGGATGCGGAAGAGAGGTTAGTGAAGATGGTGACTACCATTACTGTTCTTTCCATTGTAGAGTTTATCATGGATGGAGGAGGTGTTAATGGTTTCTGTGGAGAGATGGAAGTGTCACTGGAAGACAAAGTGACCTCTGAGGAAGATGAGGTTCCTACTTTGTCGACAAGGTCGACTGATGAGATGAGAGGGACTCCTACAGGGAATGAATTGAGATAAGACGGGAGGCTGGATGAATTTGGTTGTGACGCGTTACTTGGAGGAGTTTCGTTTACCTGGTTGACCTTCTGGGGTTCATTAAGAATAGCGATGATCGACTGTATATAGTCACTATTTGACTTGTATTTATGAATTAACGTTAAGGAAGAGAAAATATATTACAATTGTTCTACTACAATAAGTTGCTATGATTAAACAGGCATCAAGAATCTAGTTTTCTTCTTAGCAAAGTCAATTTGGGCTTATAGGATCACTCTTCCCTTCCGTAGCCTTTTTCCAAGTTTGTGCTTGAATACCTCCCTACCTTTTCATTGGATCAAAGTAAACTTTGACACACTACTAGAAAAACCGATTGTGATTGTACACCTTGAGTTTGGTGACTGTCACGTGCTTAACCTACCCATACGGAGTGCTTAAGTGTCAAAGAAATTGTCAAAATTATTGACAGCAGAGGCCTTTAAGGGCTGCGGACTCCTCTCCACAACTTTCACAGTCACAAGATATTAATATGTAGAGAAACTTTGGTGTTCATATAGAAGTTCGAAATGGATGCAGCAGAGTAATTAAGTGGGGGTTTAAGGTGGAAAAAATTATGTTGCTATGGAACACAAGATTATTAAAATTAGAAATTGGCGTACACCATAAGTACTAGAGACACTTAATTCAGGAATAATTCAATTGTGAGGAATATTTTAACCTTAAACTATCACAACACGCAAAATTGACTGGGCTTCTCGGAGTAGGTATTTATTTTGTCTGCGTAAGAGAGATGTGTCATGTATACCAATAGAAATATATTTAAAGTTATAAACCAATTTCATCCAGCAGTGACGAGCACAACATACTTTGATAAATGAAACCGGTTATGCTATTATGAAACATTTCGTCTGCATTACAATTAGTTCGTAGAAATGGGCAAACGAAACGTACTTTCTGGATAATCTGAAACGATTCCGCATTTCTTCGCCTCATATCAGCAACTGGAAATGATTGATCCTGCGGATAGCAATAAAATGTTCAACCCTCTCGATTGCTAAGTTAAGTTCAGCCTTGAATGTGTGTGACTGTGTGTATTCTCCAGTTAACTGGTTTTGGGCGTGGAAAGTGTATTTTTGCATTTGCATTGTAGAATGTTTGATTAACATGAAAAGCACATGGACAGTATATTCCACACTACGCAACCTTGCCTTATTCCCAGAAGCGCAATCCGGTTTTATGATTGTACTTACCTGAACAAAATTGTAACCTGAAAACTGGCAGTATAAAACCCTCATTTCAGTCCCGAAAGTGTACTTGTACTTATTTGTCTCTGGAGGTTTCCAAATCGAATTTTAGACTCACTTTACGAGGGCCTTTAGTAGTACGAATAAACGGTTAAAATGGTAACCCTAAGAGCAGTTGTGTTCCTCTGTGTCTTTGAATTGTTTGCTTTAATCTACACAACGGACGGAAGATCTTGTGGACGAGGAGCTGGGAATCCGTGTTGCCCCAATAACTATTTCTGCCAAAATAGAGTCTGTGTGGCAGCAGCAAGTAAATCGAGTGCTCATACCTGTTTCTAATTACATGCCTAGGAAAGCTTGACTACAGTGCGTACAATATTCGCCGCTAGTGTGTAAAAGGCAATTACGATGTTGACAATGGTAATGATAACTAGATTGTTAGACATCGGTTATTTATTTGATTAAAATATTCAGGAATACTCTTGCAATCTATTTAGTTTAAAGAGCTAATTATACAAATAAATAATCCGTTGGTTAGTAAGAGAGATGAACGTCCTTGAATTCACTACAGTCTCGTAGTTATGTTCCCAGTTTTCCGTAGGTCGTTACTACATTTGACATCGCAATGAGATGGCACGAAAATTGTTACAGAAAGTCCTTGCTTAAAGAACACTTCCATAGCATATCCACTTTAAGAATACTCATTGTTAGTACTGAACACTTGTGCCAAATTTCATTAAAAGTGGAGATATGCGACCACCATGACCTGCTAAGTTGAGATAACTCTACCACTACTATCGATTGAAAAATCATGTGATAATTAACTCAGAAGTTGTATAAAACATCAGAGATTATATTTGCACTACTCATAACTGAAGCCATTTGATTCTGTCATCCATACCCTATGCTAAACAAGCTGATAAATAAATTCAACCTCGATCCGTTGTATATTAGTATACTACTTTAAATATATCGTAATGGAAGTTTTCATATGATCAAATCTGTGAGTGATTGCGAAATGACACTGACTAGATAACACAATCACCTGATAGCCGTCACCCAATTTGTGTTCATTTATTCGTCCGTAAGCTTCACTGACTTGAATTCCTTAGTAAAGCTCTCCATATAATAAAACATTTTAATAAAAGTGAGGCAAAACTTCCTCGGAAGATGTGCTCTTCGAAGGGGAAAAGTGCGAGTGCTCCGACGGTCATTCGAGACGATAAATTCGTCTCCGATCAAAGTCTCCAGATCTTTTCGGAAGGGTGGGACTTGGCAGACGACCTTAAAAAACTCAGCCATGCTCCCCTCTCCACTTTCCCTTCACTGAAGACATTTGCTCATTATTCATCCGTTGTCTGCTCTGATCACGGTCATGACGAGAGCGTGTTGGCAGATGGATTCAAGGTCCTCTGCGCGGGCAAAAACTCCGCAATCCTTGATGGATACTACGGGGCAGCATACGTCAACACGGAAAAGCGTCAAGTCATCATAAGTCATAGAGGAATAGATATGTCGTCCATGGACAAGAGTTTCCCCACCTTGAATGGAATTGGTCTCAAGAAATACATCCCACTAGTGACCTCCGCTATGACCTTTGCCCACAAGGTATCCGATTACGCTGCAAAAAGTGATTACCAAGTCTTCTTTACTGGCCATTCAATGGGAGGATGGATAGCTCAGATCACGACCTTCTCCACAATGTTCCTGACCCTTGACGAAGTCACAAGTCACTTTGTTGTGAAGCATGGGCCTCATTTGCTCATGCGGATGCCCTAAACACTCATCTTTGACTCTCCAGGTGCGTTTGAATTCCTCAATTTGCTTAAGAAGTCGCTTTTCGGGGTGCATATGGAGTGGGCACACAACAACGATGTGCAGAAACTTCCTGTTGAAACGTTTCTGCTCCACCCGAGCCCTCTCTACCCGATCAACCCTCAAATAGGACTAGTTTTCACGCTGGACGTGTCGGAGTTTGGACTGGACGCGACCAAATACTCTGGGATTCAATCTGTCATCGAGCTCCTGAGCAAGTGCGACGATGTGAAGGACGCGGTCGATTGGAGAATCATCGAACACCGCGGGGGAATGGAGGACGTCACAATGAAATTCAGGAATGAGTGGACACTGACAGCTACTTCGGGCACAAGCAGCGTCCCGTCCTATTTCTTCAGCAGAGAAGAGCAAGAGTTCCTTTGCACAGCCAATAGAGACTTCCCACCTGAAGGTCAGTTCGAGGGGGTCAACTGGGCAGATGAAGAGATTGCGAATGACCTGATGCGTGTTGTGGATGGACGGTTCCGTTGGTGGTTGACAGTTGGATTGGGTCAATCGGTGGAGACCTGTGGGGAGTGGGACAGACGGGAGTTCATTAACCGCGTTCGCCACACTTTCAGAACCCTCAACCTTCACGGGATGCTCTGGTGGAATCCAAGAAGGCCCACGTTGCCACTAAACTACATCAACAGACAAATGTGTCCAATTACAAATCGCAATAATGTACAAAGGGCATTGCTGAATAGTAAACCGAACTACTTCACTAAACCATTTTCGGCAACAGAAGTCCTGAAGCAAAAGGAGACGCTGGTTGTGTTGGTGGATCGCCCCGGAATGGGATTGTCCTCTGCGCTCACCAAACTGGAGATGGAGCTCAGGTCAGAAGTCTCTTCTTCGCCCAGAGTTATCGTCCGCCTTAATGTCAACGCACACAACTTGTTTTTTACTTCCGAGTCGTATCCAGTTCTACAGTTCATCCAAAATGATATGACCGCACAGAACTCCGATACTTTCATTGTTGAGTACTTCAAGGGGGTTCCACAGAACTCCGATACTTTCATTGCTGAGTTCTTCAAGTGCGTTCCCGTGAATCTTCTGCGCCTCTCGTTCCCTGAGGAAGACCTTCCACTTTACGTTCTTTTGGACGTGCTGAACGTGTGCGAACCATGTTATACGAACTGTAGTTTGGTTCGCCTGGTCCACAGTCTCCTCACGAGAACCCCCCAGAGTCTCTTCAGTGTCCAGAAGGTCATCCTTACCACCACTGATCCACATCTCCAGGAGCTAATTGAACATCAGTTTTATGTGAAAGCAAACTCACTCGTTCCGTTGGAGTTAAAGGAGCAGGTGAAATACCTCATACAAGAATTCACACTTACTTTTGACGCTCATGAAGCTATCTTCACCCTTCTGTCTGCAGCTGCGTCTCTCTTGGATAATTCTCGGATGCTGTCTCTCTACACAGAGGTAGTCAGGTCGCGTGGGGTAGAAGGGGATGTCAACCTGTTTGACTTGTACGCCCGGTTCATGGAAACCAAGCACGAACTGCATGCGGTGGAGAATGACAATACAAAGCCGTCCAAGCAGACGCCCATTTCTAAGGAGAGGAGTACCCTGCAGGAAAACCTCAAGTTTTACTTCGCTGTCGCTGTGAAACAAGTCCTGGGTTCAATAAACATAATGACGAAGGGAAGTATTTGGAGAAAGGGCCGCGATTTGGGAAGCGGCTTCCTGGAACTGCCGACGGGAAAGAAGCTGAAAGAGTTGAACAGTTTTGGGGTACTTGCGAGTGAAGAGCGTTTCATACACCCAAGTTATACAACATTTGTGTACGCTAAACTGTTGACTGACGAAGAAACACCTACAGAATTGAGAGAGGCTCTTTTCGGAAGAATGTACGAGACGAAAGAAGCAGAGAATGTGGGGACGTTTGTCCAAGCTGTTCTATTGGAAAGGCAAAAGAATCGGAGCGGAAGGAAATTACGATTTCGGGAGGGTTGGCCTTATTTACTGGGAGTTTTAATGAAAGAGGAAGCGGAAATGTATTTCGGGGAAGAGAGACTCACTCGCCTTGTGAAAGGTTGGCTGGACTCATTAAGTCACAAGGACGCAGCTCTGGAGGTTCTTGTCCACAACATGAAGCTGCATCAAAGAGAAAAAACAGAAGATTTTGAGTCTTGTAGCTTAATAAATGTGGACCGGGTTCCTGGAGAGTTGGCAGGCGCTTTCGACGACAAAGGACTCGCGCTGATGAATTTCTACAACGGGAAGCTGTTCTCCTTCCTCTGCGGATGGTCCGTCCTTGCGTCACTCGGCTACACTGAAAATCAAATCCTCAGGACAATCAAAACCGAACACTCTTTGACTCCAGGACCAGCTTCAACACCTCTCAATACCAATGTAAGCTAACCACGTATTGTACATCTTTAAACGATTAACTTTAAAAGTTTCAAAGGTGTAATTGTGGGTGTGGTTTTAGAACATCTACGGAGATGGAAAGAGATGTGCACTCATTGTAAACGTCCCTACAGGCAGAGCAGGGGCAGAGATGGACCAATTGGCGTTGACGGAGACCCTGGCGCGGTGTGGATTCCGGGTAGACTGTTGTCAAGACCTCACGAGACAGGTTTAGACACAAAACAAATAGTAACGTTTAAGGATTTGCTTCATTTTGAGACGATGTAGGGAATCCTGGAGGCAGTGAGGCGGTTCCGGACGAATCTGGAAACAGAGGAGAGACTGGGGGCAGTTTTGATTGCAGTGGGAAGTCACGGGGACAGCTACGAATTCTTTCTTTCCTCCGACGGAGGCCGTCTCCAGGTGACGAGCGACATTGTGGACCAGTTTAATGGAGCGAATTGTCGTGCGCTGCAAGAGGTCCCGAAGGTCTTTCTCATTAACATATGCAGGTAATTTCCACCCTAATTGCAGTTGAGATATCATTGTAATGCATGTAATGCAGAGGTGACAAGGTGGACTGCCCACGGGCGGAACGTGACGGTAGGTGGAGTTCCTTGGACGAGTATTGGGGGGCCAAGGGACCCACAACGACTCAAAGCGTGAGATTCCTTTCCTCAATTATTTGCTTAAACAAACTCTCAATTAATAGTTTGGTTGTAGGACTCGACAGGCGCTAGTTTGCCGACATGGTCGAATATGATTGTAGCTTACGCATCCTACGACGGTAAGTTAAATGTGAATATCCATTCTACCCTGTGGATTAGTTATACTCTGTGTGTCCTTGCAGGACACGTAGCTTATCGTGATCCAGAGACTGGGACTTGGTTCTTCCAGGAGTTTTGTCGGGTTGTCCAGAGTCACGCGAGGGGGATGTGCATTAAAGCCATTCTAGATAAAGTACAATAATTCAGATTAAGTAAGGCAGTGTTTGCTAATATGTTTATGGGTATGTCAGGTGTCGGAGGAGGTCATGCGGAAGACAACGGAGGATGGAGAGAAGCAAATGCCCACCTGGAAGAACGTCGGATTCACGCGGAGCCTTCTCTTCCACTACAAATGATTAACCACAAGCTTATCTCGGTCTTAATCTTTGCCTGCTACAACAAACATTGTCAGAAAAGAATTGGTTAAGCCCGATAAAGGTTACAGTTAGTGATTGAAAGCTCGCGAATTAAAATATTGTATCCTCCTGAGCTGTTTGTATGTCCATTAAATAGGATGAACAAAATGGTTTTAATTATGGCTGTGTCCATTTTGATTCCTCAACTTTAGATGTAAATCGATTAAACTGAATTGCAGACTTTTGTGTGTAAGATATCCGGAGATGTTAAACAGACTCGCTGTGACCTCCGAGTGTAGGAGATAAGGCGAGAGATAAAAGAATGGAGATAGAAATAACAGGTAAATCGTAAATGTACACACTATTACACTACTGCCTAAGTATATAATAAATTGTGGAGTTTAACGTCCCGATGTACCATCAGCTATACGAGACAGCCACTTTATTAATGATCTTACTACATAATAGCCAGTTTCTATTCATAGCTAGGACCCTCGTTACAGTTGTGGAGTTAACCACGCCTACCTATGGTAATCACCTGCTCCAGGCCCATCCCGTACAGAGCAGGTGATATACCGTACCAGAGGTAGTGTGTTGGTATCGGGAAAACCCTCTCACATGCAAAAGACGCCGGTGCAGACGCAAAATTCGTACTTAATAATAGAAAAAATGTAATTGAGTATTCCAATTTACATATTTGACCATTCACTCAATTTCCGGCCACACTATAATTGTGTCGAAAATATTTGTATACAACTTTTAATCTGAGTCCGATTTTAAGATTAAGTTAAATGTCTATAATATGTCAAAGATTGAATTTGGAATAGAATTTTCGTCTATAGTTTCATGTGAATTACTTGTCGTACACAGTAAAAGATTAATACCGTGTTATACAACTATAACTATATACTCAAAAGTCATTAGAGTATAAGTGTGCTAACTTTTAGAATTACCTACCAATACGTAATCCTTAAAGACTTAATAGGTAACTGTTAGGTTTAATATTTTATTTTCCCTGTCAAAATCTAGTAAGTGTCACCTGTGGAAGAAAAGTTACGAACTGGACATGACACTCGAATTAAATGAATGGATTATTTTTTTACAAGTGTAACGTATGGATCATTTAGAAAAGCCAAGTAATCAAGTCAAATGTACAGCAGAATAAATTAATAAAACAATACAAACAACTGAACCCTCCTTCCATATTAATCATCTCACAAATACACATGTAGAGTTAAGCAGTAAACCCTAACTATCTATAAACAATTTCGGGGTCTTAGAATATATAAAAAATGATCTTATAAATACTTACTCTGATACCAACTTAACCACACCATATGAAGAGTAATTGCAGAAGTAAACCCAAAACATCCTACCAGACAGCCTCTCACAATGAAACCAAGAGTAGAATGCCCAATTTCAATTTACGAAGAAAGCCTTTGCTTCAATAATAGAAAAAGGTACACACTGCCACACATCTCAGCCACAAAATGAGAGTAAAGAGTCAAAGCCATTCAGCGTCATTAGCCGGCCACAAAAGCCCAAAGTAACTCGCATCGTCATTTGCACATTCTCATCATCTCCCACTGCCCCACATTCCGTGGTCATCTGTCTCTCTATTCAATCGCTAAGCCCAATTACACACTCATCAT
>JAQGAB010001171.1:0-18357 GCA_034696565.1 Isotomurus graminis
GTATCTCTTAAGGTACATGCATTGCATTGATTGATATTTTCGGAAAATGTAGGTCGCAGTATAATCGATATGCTTATTAGTTAACAAAATAGACGAACCCGATATGAAAGGATCTGCAGACACAACTACGAGCAGTACGAGACTAGATTCTCTGAAAGTAAATATCGAAGTTTTTCTGAGTGGAAACTTTGCACTGTCTCACCGGCACTGGTACACTACACTACAGCTAATTACCTAATAATTATTCATCCGTGGTAATCACACATTTACTTTCATTCCCATTACAAACATCAATTTTTGAGGGACTCAAAATTTTCAACATTTAAAAAACGATAAGTTTCTTTTATCAAATACAAAATGAAATCCACCGTTGTGGTGAAGATAGCTAAGAGTTCTTAAAATAATGTATAGTTTCGTTTAAAATATTACAGTACAGTTAATCTTGGTACAGTCTATATCATTAGGACTGAAAGATTGTCACACAGAGTAGGAGAGTGGAACACGCAGTCATGAAGAGAATACAAATATCATTTTATTAATACACCAGAGTCGCCTTTAATTAAAGTTGAGACTGTTCCCGTCCCGAACTTGAACTTGCTTCTTGACCAGAACTTCTCGAAGAGGAGTTTGAAGCTGTTCTTCCTACTGGAGGTGGGTACTGTTGTACATACTTCTCGTCATAAAGAGCTGAGCGAATACCTTGCTTGTCCACGTCTTTCCAGTACTCGTAGTTGTATTTCATATGTTCGATTACTTCAGGAACGTCCAGGAAAGCTGAAGAAAATTACATAAAAGCTCGTTACAGATATGTTAATGTAGATTTGTTACTATTACATGGAAACTCTTACCATCCCAAGCTTCATACATGTCCGCAACGAAGTAGTCAATAAACCCAGTCTGAGATTTGGGTATGGAACACGTATTCCTGTCAAACATGGGCATAACTGGAGGAAGTCCTCGTGCAATTTCTTCTTCTGTTTGTCTGAAATATTCCTCAGCGATTCTCTTGGCCCACTCGATGCAAAGTTTCAGAGGTCTTGTAGGGTTGCCGACATCCGCGCATTTGATAAGCATCCTCTTTATCAGGACTACGTTATCTGAAGTAATAAGAGTGCTAATGTCTGGTTCAGTGGGAGTCATTGCTTCAGATGTTCCCCCACCACCACTGCATCCTCCTCCACTATCCTCACGAAGGAATGGTTTCGTAAAGACATTCACAAACTTGGAGAGATGCTCAAAATGTTTGTTCATCTCTGTGGCCAGTACCATGTCGATCAAACTTTGTCTCACTATTTTAAACGTATCTGAATCCAAGTTCTGGAAAATGTTCACCCTCGGGTCGCTCAAGGTTAGTTTAAAAGTTAAAGCTGCGTGGTGAGATTCGAGCACCGACAAGTCGTTATACAGTAGAGCCAGATCATTCGCCGAGTTGATCAGGAACGGACTGAAATCATAGAGAGAAAACAGGTAAAGACGTGTTGAATTCCATTACATGCGACTGTCAGACACATTTTGTATTTCATAGAAAAATCTGCTTTGTACGGCCAGCATTGTAATCTAAGCATTGCATTCTGCGGTTATCGTGTGGGCGAAAATCCATCCAATGTTTCCTTTCATTTCCTTTGAAGTATAAAAATTTCATTTTCCATACTTCAAATTATAATGTACTTCTTTTAGAGAAGCTACACAAGAACTTCAAGAATGGGAGAGTTTTTCTTATCAATTTTGAAAGCGAATAAGAGAATAGAGAAGAAAAGTCATTCTCCTAAATTCCAAATCTCCATATTCATTCTTATGTCTTCTACTTGTTGTAAGGGGAAAGAAAGTTTTCTAGTTTATATTTTTAAGTGAAAGCTTTTTCAAGATAACCCTGAGCGTCTCAAAGTCTCTTCAAATACTAGATTTGAGGATGGATGAGATTTTTCCTCCAGTTGAGTTTTGAGGTTCAGTTTTCTCCTTACAAAACAGGGAACTCACTTGAACCTTTCGACTTTCAAGTAGAGAAGCTTTCGGTACGAAAAGGTACACAAATTCAGAATGAGACTATCTGTCTCATTCAAGAGAATCTCTAGTGACTCTTAGAAATAAAAATTCTCCAAAATACGACGTAACGATGATACAGAAAAAGCAAAGCGCTTTCACTAATTGCAAAACTCAAATTGTGTCCTACTTCCTACTCCACGTTCGTCTTTCACCCACACAAAGACAAAAAGACGGACAGAAATAATAAAGGAAAAGCAGTTGGTGGTATGACATTTTAAAACTTAAAAAACTGCATTAACCAAAGAGGAAAGTAAACTAAAAGGAGAAAGACAGAGTTCCAGAAAAGTAGTGAACTATTATTCTGATGGGAAAAAAGTTTACCTAGTTTTTCCAGGATGATCCACGTCATGTACGATAGCTGCAAGTAGAGCTATGACTTCGTCCAACGGTTCTAGAAAATTTTTCAGTCTTTCCGTTGACAAGAAGTAAGCGGTGGCCTGTCATCATCATCATCATAGTGAGAAACAAAAGTTGTATTAAAAGTTAGAAAGACAAGGATTTTTCCGATTCACACACACACACATTATGTATTTAGATGACATTTTGTCACCTGCAGTCAACACAAAGTGAGAAATCATTCACCGACCTGGAGAACATCAGCTGCATGAGTAGAGTTGTGGTATGAATTCGTCGGGTGATAATTCGCTTCGATAAGAGTCAGCCAGTTTCTCAACGTGTCTTCATCTGTTTGTAGGACTTGAGCCACTCCAAATCTATTGAAGATAGTCATTCCCAGCCAAACAAGAGGTCTGTGGAGCATACAATGTACAAATATACATTAGTTGTTGGAAGAAAGTAAAACAATATGGATGAAGTAGGAGAGAGAGTTATTTAACTATGCATGTAAGTACACAAGAGTGCCTTGAGGGACTTCAAAATGTAAAAAGTATCGATCTAGGAATGTGGCGTATGTATGTGAGATGTGAGCAGAAATGCGGAAAGTGAGTTTTCTTTGAAGAAGTCAAATGGGAAAGGGCAGTTTGCCAAGTAGAGGAAATGACTTCCGGACAATTTAGAAGGAAGATTAATTTGATCTTTTAAATCGTAGGTTATAGTCTATTCAAAGTTGTATGTAATCTCCCAACCTCTTAAGTGGGTAGGTGAAAGTGAAGAAACTCTTCCTGCACCCATCTCTCTCATCTCACGCATCTTGGAACATTAACTTTCAGAACAGAAAGTTCATTTAAGTCTTCCAGGGATATTCTTCCGTATTCATCGTTTATGAGACGAGAGAGAGAGACGGGCGGAGAGTGTGAAGAAGAGAGATCGATATGAACAGAGGCAAGGAGAGACTTTCTTAAAGTAAATGTCTGTTCTTTATAACACAGTGTGTAGGTGTGCATTTCACATACGATGATTATCATAGATGACTAAGGATTAGGAGATGTACGAGTGTAGCCGACTTTCACTTTCATTCCTCATATGTGTGATCTCCCTTCTAATAAAGTTAAGCTGACTGGAGAGATGTTGTCGTCAGGATGAGGGAGAAAGTGGTTTTGTCCAAACTGCCTTCCTTGCTACACGCCAGATACATTCATACACTTATTCCTCTAAACATGAACTATACACACTAGGACTAGATGAAACTTAATGTTCGAAATGGGAAAAAAGGATTTCATTCTCACACGATACACGAACATAAAATCCTCTGGTGTAGTAGATGAACTTTACACATTTCTGTAAATCATAACCAATAAAGACGCGAAAGAAAGAGAAATGTCTCATATCGTCTGAGCTCTCGCCTCATTTCACTTCAAATAGTCATCTCACGTTAAGCTGAAGGGTAGAAAATTCTTTCTGAACATTTGAAAGGAACATTTGCAACCTTTTCTTATGCCAACTTTACTCAAAGCGTAAAAGAATTCCGAAAAAGTTAGGAACAAATCCGGTTTAACAATGTTAACTAACACAGCCACTGTTAGACTTTCTCCGATGAGAGAAAACTATTTTGGTATAATAATATATACACCTGCTTAAGCTTTACTAAACTTAAATATCTGCGCTAGTTAAGATAAGATAACTGAAATATGAGCGCACAGATACGCAGACAATATGATATCCTTTTTTCTGCGAGAAGATGATTGAGAAAAATGTATCTTGCTTCTGGTTCATTATTAAGAGGAAACTTGAACAAGGAGAACTAATTAGATGAACTTAATTAATAATGAGAGATGCTGAGAGATGAATTCCCCTGCCGTGTGTTCATACTTATATCCGTAATCCCTGAGAAAATTAAGGAAGAACAACTTTCTGTCAGAAAAAGGCGTGTAGGATTTCTGGTTCATTTTCTCCGTGTTTAATTGAAGGTAGAGGATGAATAAAGAAAGCTACATGGTGAAGGTATGTTCTCGTTTATTAGGAGAGCAAAGGATAGTTAAGAGTTACTTGTGTAGGGGGGTTAGGCATGGAAGATAGAACTACGTGTAACAAACTCAAGAAAAAGTTTATCGGAAAGTCTTACAAAGTAAATCCTCATGCACAGTAGTCCCTTGTGCTTATCTTTAATGATGCATGAGAAATGGAACTATACACAAAAACACAAGGAGCTTTCTATTGTACCTTAAAATGTCTTTCCTTTGCATGAAATCGTAGAAATGGATGTGCTTTGGCATGCGATGAACACACGAGGTACAAAGAAGTATGTTTGTAGATCAAACCCTATTTTAAAATAAAGCTCTTACCGTTTTTCGGATATTTCTTCAAGAAGAATCACATCAAAGCTCCAGCGTTCCTCAGTCTCCAGGATTTTCTGAAGACTCGTTGGTGCCTCAGCAATATCAGGTAAGGAAGGTCTTGGGGCGAGTCTCGATCCGGTGTTTTCGTTTGAAGATCTTCTCCCCGTTCCTTGTGCTAATCGTGGTCCTTGCTGGAAAAATCATTAACGAGAGAGTAAGATGAAAGATTGATACTGAAGAAGGGAACTAGCACACAAGTTGGTGTGACCTCTGAGGTCCAATAAATCTGGGTAAGGCAACAACTTTCTCCAAGCAAGAAATGTTCTCAAACAAGAAAGAGGAAATCTCTCACGTACCGAGAGAAGAGCCCCGAGGAGATCAGTGGTCAATGGATCGTCACTTTTAATCTTACTTCCTCCTTCGAAAAACTGGGGTGAGTAGAGTTCTGTCGTCCGAAGGATTTCCAAGACTTTCTCCAGAGCTTGGGCAATGTACAAAGGACAGTTTTGCTGAGCCGCAGCAATTATATTAATGACTTTTGTGATTGGAGCTTCAATTGTTAATGAGTGAAGTTTGGCCAAACTCTGTCTCCGGAGAATTGAGCCTTTTCCGTCCATAATGTCAGCCAAAGATTGACGGTGGGCAGTGACGTTGTCCACAGATGACCGTTGGTTTGTTTGTGAGGTGTGTGTTGGATGCCCAGAAGTAGGTTGACCCGTTGTGTCAGCGTGAAAATATAAAAGAATGAAAAGAGAGAGGAAAGGTGAATATGGAATAAGGACGGGGTGGAAGGGTGGAAAGGAAAGATCGCATGAGAAATGCATTCACCACATAGCAAACCATAATAATTAAATAACGGAGAAAGAAACCAAGTGATTTCTCTCCCCGTCGTCACTAGATGATTTGGACAAGATGAACTTACTGTCATTACTGATGGACTTGATGTCATACGAAGCCTTCCTGAGAGATTTCAGACTCCCCCTGGCCATCGGGTAGCCTACGTCTTGATTCGAAGTCACGTCACTTGACACGCTCTTCTCTCCGTATGAACTGGGAACATCGCTCATGTAAATGAAATGAGTGGAAACCACTCCTGTCTTTTGTCTATAGGCAACATACACTTTAATTAGTCCATCATCTCATATTTAAGTCATGCAAGGTGTTTTCTCTCGTGGCACTTACTTGTTGTTGGTGATACTGCTAGTTTGGTCTCCAGGTTGGGATGAAGCGTAACTTGTTGAAGAAGCTGCCATACTCATGGGATTTGCATTGAAGGGTATGATTTTACTGTTGAGGAAGATGGGATCACCAGTCTTAGGATTGTACATGTAATTCCCCTCCCATTCCTTTCCCTGTGTGATGTCCGAGAGCAAATGGTCATGGAACGGAGGTGCACTTAGGGGATATGGGCTAGAAGCGCTTGTAGTTGCCACCACTGCTGATGTGGTGTTTGGGTGTGACGCTAAAGATAATTGGTTTGAATGGCCCGATGTAGGACTCACGTCAGGGCGTGATGAAGAGGTTTGTTGCAGCAGAATAGTTGCCCCGTCCTCCAAGACTCCCCCACCGCTTATTCCTCCTTTGGTCTGCAACTCATGGAAATCCAGTCCTGAGATCTCTTCGCATGAGTAACCCATCAGTTTCTCGTAAGCTCGGTTAACAAACTACAATAAAACAACAAACAGACGTAATTATCAGGTTGTCAGACCAAGTGACGCTTCCTCGTCAATCAACAAGAGAACAAATAGGTTACTTGAATACGATGAGATGAGTCTGTGATTTGTATCATATCTCTGCATTGGTCAAGTGCAGCCAGAAGAGCTTTTGCTGACGCAACTTGTATTCCACGACTTAACAAACTCCTGTCATACTGGGAAAGTTGGTGCTGCCAGTAGCCTCCGGATGAAATGCCTCCGTCAATTTCGATCTGGAATTCATACAGAACAATAAATTAATGGATAAGGTGCTCTCGGAAGTCAACTCAAACGGATATTGTTATAATATTACTTCTTATAGATTCACTTCTTACCCAATCTATTCCAAAATCGTGTAGATTAGCCACAGCTGCCTCACTCTTATCAAACGCACTGCAATCCAGACAAGAACTACTACCATTGAGTTTCTTTAAGGCGATGTGCTACCTTTTATTTATTTATCTACTAGGAGATGATGAAGAAACTGTACATAAAACCAAAAAGACTTTCTATCTACAAGCCGATTCTTTGTCGGAAGAATTTATCATGCGAAATAATATCCGTCCTGTAGTCTCAGGATTTCTCTCTCTTTGTCTCTTTTAAGTCAAAGTCTATTGAAACGTTGGAAGACTACACGTTGAATCAAAACTTGTTCTTTCATCTTTAATAATCCGTCGCATAATTACTCTGTCAAAGAGTTTCCTCCTCGCGAGACAAAATTCATGAAAGATATAATTGTCATCATGTCCCCAAGTTATGGAGAGGAATTAAATTATCTCTTTCCCTCTACTAATTACTCTACTTGATCTGTGATCCATCCTGTTGTTACTTTATGAACTGGAGCTTTGTAATCTTCTATTGTATCGTCTATTCTTCTTTGTATCTCATGAGTGAAATGCTACCTGCCTCGCTATAATTCTCCTTATTAATCATACTTCATCACTATTATGTCTTATTGCGCCCCATCAAAAACAATACATCATCGTATTGTTCCACCCACATCCTCTGAGCTTAACTAAATCTCTACCTTAATTAAAACGTAGTTGAAAAGTAATCTCTCTGCGAAAATTCTCTCTCCTCCGGGACTTCTGTACTGCTCTGCATTAAAGGTGTAATGTACGCTTTGAATTCAAGTTTGACTTATTAAACCCTTAAAAGTTGTGTAGGGTAAGTAGTAAGTAAGTAGACTTTTCAGGCTCTCTCTCTCTCATATGGCATTAAACAATTCATCGGGGAAACAACTTCTCCTCAGATAAATAGCCTTTTCGAATCTCTCTAAACAAGAGCATAAAAAGCACCGTAAATTAACTCACTTTTTCTTGACGAAGGCCACCACAACAAGCGTCGAGTTCTCGTCCTTTACAGACCTGTAAATATAAAGAGACCCATAAAGTTGTCTATTAGAGAGAGACCATCTCCATTCTCCAAAGCCATCAAACGGAGATAATATTTTATTTCATTCGCAGGAGAATTCCGCAACCTCATTCGGTGTCCGATGAAATCGACCATTTTGATACATTTTATTTCATGGTTTGTGCATTTGGCTGATGGTGTGTGGTGAGTGTGTGTGGGGATGGTTCGGTAGAAAAGCAAGTAAATATAATATGAAGTCTTATGTGGATGAGAATGTGTGTGTACGTGGAATCTCATCGGGAGAAAGCAGAGACGTTCTCTTTGCTTTTGTGTAGGAAATGAAACTGGAAATGTGGTTGATCGCAATGAAATGTGTAGAGAACTTTAGTGGTGGTGGATGGAATACAAGTAAAGTTGATATTGTGTAGCTTTATGAAGAAACTCAAGAGGTGTATTGAGTACCATGTCGACCACATTTTGGTAGTGGAGGACGTTATAGTAGGAGACGTGGAGACTAAAAGGCTCGGGGTATAAAAACTAAGTAGGAGCAGAAAAGGCGAATGAGGATGAGGAGCATTTGGCCGTATTAGAGAGACCATCATGATGTCCAACTGAGGTTTCTTTCTCGCTTTCCCCATTATTCAAACTGTAAAGAGTTGGCTCTCTGGTTGTGGCGAAATTCTAATAAAATAGTTCCATTAGATGAACAACTAGGCCACAACAATGAAATAGAGTTACGACACGTTGCTCTTCACTCTGACACTGACTCACAAGTCACAAACAAGAGGAAAGAAATACCATCTAGCCTGTTTGTGATGGAAGGAAACTGCCCTAAGGTTTTCCCTTTCAGCTTTGAGAAAAAACTTAAAAGGCGAATTGACAATTTACTTCTTCTTTTTAAGTACAATAAATTTTAAATCACGTCGAGAGTCTCTACCACACTTTCCTGTGTCCTCCTGACTCTCATCTCCTCCTTTTTCTTGTGAAATGTTCGTTTAGCTTTCACTATGAAATGCTTTCGTGTCTGCAGATAGAATAAGACGTGTGGTTTCTTAACAAGAGTTCTTTGGCTGTGCTTTCCCCTTTCCCTATGAACTTTCACTGGACAACATAGATACAGATTTATTATGAGGGTTTTCTATGTTTAGCTGAGCAGTTTGGGGAATTCTCGTGTCAAATGTCACCCTTCATCTAATTCACCCATTCCAGTTTCACAATTCCACTTAAAGCTTAGGAGCTAAACTCTGATCTTATCGGTACTGTTTCCCATTTACTACTTTTGTAAAGACAAAAGGGGAGAAAAGCTTTTACAAATTCATTGATTTTGAAATTCCACTGGACCTTTAGACCTTATGATTTTTGTCACTCTCCTTAGCGGTGGCACTTGGTCTAAAAAGGATAAATAAAGATCCTTATAGCTGACTGTCTATTGTAATGGAAGCGATTTTAGGAGTGATTAATCTGGAATTAGGTTTCCCGTACAAATTCATGCGGTGAATTAACAAGATGAGGTCAAATGCATAGTTAATATTCTCGCAGCACGATCTCACACTAATGGTGCCCGTGGAGAAAGCACACCTCGATCGATATGCATATATGAAGTCTGCACATACCAAAAAATCCCTGAGGATTACCAAAGTGCTGCTGATACGGAGCCTGTGTCTTCAATGAACCTTTTCGTAACCAAACTATTTTCAGCTGTGTGCCAAGTTTCTCTTCTACAAATGAACTTATGAGCTTATTTACTTTCATTAGATTTGCGAGGCTGACGTAGACTAGTTTCGGGTCTTATATCTCTCTCCTGTAGAATTTCTCTAATGAAACTGATGAAAAACTATATGACAAAGCGAGGAGAAAGTTACTTATGGGTTTTCATTGAGAGAAACACTGAATTAAACCCGAAAAGAAATCATCTGTAGTTTTCCTTCACTAATCCTGCACTATTCGTATACTTTCTCCACCTTTTCCTTTCAAGAAAAACTTTTAATACGAAGTGCAACTCGGAAAATAGAAGAATGAGGTATGCTTATAGTTTATACATCGTATTCATAAAGGTGCAACCAGGGTTATTCGATATAACCCTGATCGGCAAAAAATGTCCAACAAAGATCATCTCTCTATTCCCTATAAATAATGTTAGGAGAGGCTTAGAGCCTTTTGAACATCCCCACAGACGTGTGGAACACCTGAATTCACGATTTTCTGTCTACACTGAGTTTCCAAATTGACGCGAGAGAATGACCACCAAACAGGAAGACATTCAATCACCTTTTCAATAAAAGGGACACAACATCCGGAGTGAATTTAATTTACATTCATTTGCTTTCTCTCTACTGTCTCTACACTATACGCGCGTTCCCAATCGAAGTGGAACTTCCTTTGATTATCATACAACTAATATTGTGGGAACCACAGAATTTCGCGTGTCTAACGGTCTACTACTCTACATTCTACATCTCTAAACAAAACAATATAAATGTGTACCAAAGTGTGGAAATCCCACGCTTCCATGAGAGAGAGAGTGCAGAACCAAATACATACGGACTTCAGAATTTGCTTAAAAATGAACAAGTCCAGCTTGTACAATCAATTCTATGAATCTAATTTATATCGAGGTGATGGGTAAAAAGGCATTTCTTGTTGCTCGTCAATCATGATGAGTCCTACAAGCTTTCGTGGAATTTCAGGATTCCAATAAACTATCGAGAAAAATTTGGAGTGGCCACTTGATACAAAATTCCCAATGGGAAACCAAGTACAAAAGGTATTTCTAAAAATATCTGTCCAATCTTCTGTGCTTATTGATTTCAGATGTCTCGAAATGGTAATTAAATCTTGCAGGAGCAAATTGTATGGGAACGTCCCTGTCCTCAATAATACTTTATGAGAATTCTTTCTCATCACCAAATAATGGATGAAATGACTCTAGGCTGAGCAGACAGTCCACAGTTGGCAGGATGCAGCTACCGGATGAGAATGCTTCCAATAAGTATACTAGCAAAACATATCTCTTTTAGTGGTGGAAGGGAATTCCTTGTTTTTTGTAGAAATGCTAGATGCACTCCAGCATGAGAGATTCTACCAAATCTTTCTATCAACTCAGTGAACCAGATACACTCAAAGTAAATTGATTTTTACTTTTCTCGTGTGGGTTTCACAATCTTTTTAGCCATCAGCTTTCGCCTATTTTTTTTCTCACAAGTCTCTTGTTCTTTAACTTTGTAAGCACTTGAGCAACAAACCAACCAGCCAAGTGGAAGAAGCTGTCCAATAAAGGCTAAAGGAGGAAATACACTCAACCATTCTCCACACCATCCAGCAAAGGCACAAGTTACTACCATCAACCATGAATTTAGCATGTCATTTGAAGAAAAGACAAAAAAATTAATAGAGAAATTGGACTTATCAAAGTTATTTTGACAAAGAAAGGAATTTTAAGGAACCTTTTCTACTCGTCCAGTCAATTCCATCTTCCATTAATGTTCACCATTATTTTATAATGTAAAGTGTCTTTGTATACGTGAATACCTGATTACGTTCAGCACATTGGGAGGAAGAAGCTTAGGTTGTCTGTAATCGATGATAAGGAGATCAATGTTGGTGGTGTCTTGTGCTAGATTTGACCATTCTTCGGAGTTAACACGAGCTGGACTGCTCCAACCTAGTCGTTCTATTCCGCTGAGGAGACCTCCAAACAAGGAGTCTTCTTTGGGGAAACCAAGTCCTACCTGTGTAGCAAAAGAATAGAAGGTTACGTTAACAATAGTCAGCCTCAGATGTCAAGTGAAAGAAACAGAGGAGTCGTTTGAAAAGAAATAAAAGAAGAGTCTCAAATTCATTAGTTTAATGGAGGAGGTTAGATAAGGCGACTGGTGATGTTTCTCCCCTTGGGTTCCTAATTATTTCGATTGGCAAACAAGGAGAGATGCGGATGATTATGTGTCAGGACGTGACGTGTGACACTTGATGTCTAATGTGATTTGACTGCTGTGGGATAAACAACAGAGTTCGTAGTTCGTATGTAACCATATTGGTCTGTCTCACCAAAAGTACTTTTCACCAGAGGGTTTCTTCTCCTCTAATAACTTCTTGTTGCTCGGTTTCCTCCTCATCCTTGATATATTTGATTACCTTCTACTTTTCCAAGTCGTCTGTTTTTCTGATCCCTAATTTGATGAGATTTTTTTCTGGTATGTACTTCCTATGACTGTTCGTTACAAAACTTATGTTATACAACAACCTGCTTATTAAATACAGCTTTCATGAATTGGATGCTGTGTAATCGAACAAGTTTTTCCATTTCAAAAATAAATATATGAATTATAGAACCTCTGTGGGGTTTGATAAGCATTGATGCGATGCATAATGAATGTATAAGGATAGACAGTCATGTTTCTCAGAGACCAAGCAACCTTCAATAATGCAATAATAACTCACCCGAACTGGATACGATCGATGAATATTCATTGGACCAAGTTTAATGAGATTTCCGCCTCCTCTAACAGGGACCGAGGAATCCACTTTCTCCTGCAATTGAAGGTATCATTTCATTAGCAGCGAAGTACGAGACATAATTATGGAATAATCAAGGAACTTATGGATTCAAAAAGGCTGCAGGAAGATTTGAGTTAAAATACAGTTCGATTGCTTCACTCAGCAGATGAGTTTGTTTAGAGTTTACTGGGTATTTATTAGACCAGAATGATCACTTTTGATGGGATTTATATAGCGCTTTGTAGTTGTTAAATTGTCTTTCCAAATGCAAATACAGGATAACTTAATACCTTCTCCATATTTCTAGTTGCCAATGAAGTGGCTGTTGCGATAAGTGAGTTAGATGCTGGAAACCATAACTGTTAGGATATTCTACCGTCCGATTAGAAGTTTTATTAGTATGGTTCGACCGCTTTCCAGGGTCATTTATCTTAAAACACCCGATTCCAGGGAATATCCGCTCAGAAGCCATAGCAAAATTAACAACAAAACGGCTTGTGGAATAAACAAAGCGTGATTTCAGATTCCATGAAGATGATATATGAGACCGCTTGCATAAGAATGGTTAGATCGTGTGGGGTTCTCACTCACATGGCATGTTGCACAATCGGAAATCAAACTGTTCAGTCGTTTGATGTTCATATCAACAGGATTGTAAATATGCATAGAAGCTCTTATAATTCAATCTATGTAAAGTTTCGTCACATTGTGAAATGCGTGAGAGGAATTGTGGAAACTTGGAAGCTTTTCCAGATCCGGAAATGTGTATTTTACTTGGGCTGAAACCACTGAATTTTCATCTGCTTGAACAAGTTCATTGTTTTACTCAATTCGTAGAAAGCAAAAGATTAGCTTCAACATTTTGTTTGATGAATGAAATCTCCTACATTTTCAGACTCTTGTTCTGTTCGAATTTCGAAGTAAACCTGTTTTATCACTTTCGGTTGAAATCGCTAACATTTAGTTGCATCTTGGAAAGAGCAAATAAAGGAACTTGTGTCATCAATGGAAAACAGTATGTGCAGAATAAACGAAGTCGCGTTGTAATGTGCCTTTGTGCTGTGTAAGCAGTTTAAGCGAATGCGTGCGACCAGCATTCAATGTTTCAATAAATAATTTATGATCTCAACATCCTCGAAAGAGAGAAAAGCTGGACTAGAGCCGTATCACAAGTCACGTTGAGACAGACAGCGAGCAGCGAACTCGAAAAAGTTTCTTCACTTTCTTAAGAGTTATTCACAGTCCGTCGGTTGTCTGGTGTCCTGTGAAACTTAAGATTCATCTGGAGTCTGAATATAAGTCAGTGCAAATAGTAGATACCAGAAAGGACTCTGGATAAATGAGCAGCTCTGTGCTTTCGAATGCTGGCCACAACAGAAGAAGGATTCCTTCAGATCCTCAAAGCTCAAGTTTCTAGGACGGACATTATTCATCCATTACTGAATGTTGGTGGCTAAGCTTGTATTTCAATCTCTCTCTCTTCTAGTTTGTGTAGTAACCACCGCTGACTATTTGATTATTTAACCTCACAAAGGTCTTCTCCTTCACTCTTTAGTCTTCCGGTTAAATGAAGCCTGTGACGAGCGCAGCATAATTGTGTTCAAGTTCATGGATGAAATATTTGAAGGAACAGTGCTTTGTCTTTGTCGCATTTACCAAAGTTTCATAGTTTCATATCTCTAGACGCAGACCGGAAGGAAGTAGCCTCGCGATACCACAAGGAGAGATTTCATAGGAAATTAAATACATAAACTCAGTGCTGGTGTGGCTAACAGAGTTTATGACAGTCAAAAGTAATTTGAACGCAAAAGTGAGGACAACTTGTCGATAAATTTCTCCCCTTGTCAATTAACGAAAGAATTGAATTTGTGTCTTCTCAAAAGTAGTTTGTCTTGCATGCCCAGCTCAATAGTTTCTTGATTGTGTGAGCATCCAAACTTACGTACCATACGCAGCCTTTATTATACATGTCACTTCATTCAATCCACCAATGATATAATTTCTGAATGGTAATAAATCAACTAGTTTGTTTTCTTAACTCTTGACCAGCTCCACTCGTCCACACGAGCTCAAGTCTCAAGTGGTTCTTCAAGGACCACAATTTATTTTCTTTATTGCTTCAAGAAATCTACGTTATTTCTCACAATGTTGTTCAGACACAACCAACCAGATCATCCAGTCAGACGATATCTCAAGTTATTTTGGTATGTCGGCCTTCTTCTCTCATTAATATTCGCATCGATCCAAATATGACATCAGAAAGGACACTCAAGACTCCTCTAATAACCTACCTACCTCTACAGAAGAGAGAAGAGCACAGAATAAACATTATTACAGGCTTATTTAATCTTTTGTGAGAGTCCACTTCCACTTTTAAAAGCATGAATATTCAATTGAACCATGTTAATTTATATTTCTGTGAGTCATCTCCTCCATTGGAGTCTAAATGACATATGGCTAGAAAGAGCATGAAAGTTGACAGATTCGAATAAGAATTTAGGACAGATTTGGTTGAAATTGAATATCTATGATGTTGGTCTTGTGGCTCCTGTATACAGTCATAAAATATCGTACCCACTCTACATACTCTTCTGTTAGTCATCTCATTGAATCCAACAAACTTCGGCTATTCATGAGATAGAGAGACAGGAGAAAGGGAAGAGCGTACGTAATTAAATCCGATTGTTAAGTCCGTTTTATGAGGCTTTGTCGTGTGCGAAATTCTAATCTAAACTAAATCTCATCTCTTCCTGATTTTCGTAGAGAGAAGAGAACATCTGAAGAACATGAGGATTGTGTAGTTTCACTCAAACTGTGTGCTACATTTCGAACTGGTTAAGTTGAAGTGCTCTCTAATGCTAAACTTTATTCTTCCGCGCTTTCCTCAGCTCTTCCTTAGATTAACAAGATCATTGCCTCTTGTCTCCTAATTTAGTTTAAAGATTTGCGTTTGACCTGACACAGTCTTTAATTGGAGAACATCGGGCAAAACACTTGTATAGGTAGGTACGTACGTGAGAAAAGTGTTGCTGATCATCCTATACCTTTGCCATATCTTTATAAAAGCTATCTAGCATAGTTTTTTGACAAATAAAGTTTATTAGACTTTAGAGTTTATACTCCACAGGGAAAGAGCCTGTGTGAGTCGGAATATATTACACTTGTAACATCATTTGATATTGATTGCTGTTTGAAAGTACACGCACGTATCTTGGGAGAGATGGATCAGCCGGTGTTGAAATATGCTTTTAGGTTATGATATTAGAGTTCGGGAAGGCGGCTGAGAATTGGTAGCAAGGGAGGATCTCAATCATTCAACGCCATGAAACCAGGTTGACATGATTTGGAGTGAATATTCACCCGGATTATTGGATTCATAGAAGAAGAGTGGCGAAGGCAACTTACTGACTGTCGTGACTCGATCATTTTCTTCTTGAATTTGGATTTGGATGGAGATGAGGTAGAGTTTGAAATGTGTATTCCACCTCCTGCAAGAGAAATCGGAATCGAAGGAAATGGAGGGGACGGCGAGGATGATTCGGTAGTCGTACAGAATCTGAGTGGGATGGAGAGACTTTTTGGCGTCGACGGATTTTTATCACGATTTTTATAGCCACCAGCACCCGAAGATGAATTCTGATTTTGGTTGCAGTAATGATCCCCTTCCTCCGATTGGACCTTCACATCACCTCTACTTCCTCCTTCTGAAATCAACCACAAATAAACAAAAATATCATCGTTTACTCAATAAAAAATGTTTACCCCATATACTTAAATTAAGAGCTACACTTATCACGTATATTATTCGTATATATTGCTTTAAGGACTTGTGAGACACTTTGTGTGTTGGGATTTTTTTTCGAAAAGATTTTGAGCTTACTGTGTGTATTTATGTAAATTAAATTGTACATTGCATGTGGTGTTCATGCAGTTATCCTGTGAGCGCTGATCTCTTGAAGTGTGTGACTCATAACTCTCCTCGCATATAATGACGCTTCCTCTCCATGTAATCTTTATTGATGTCAAAATGAAGACAAATTATTCTCATAGGAGTGCCCATTAAATCCTTCTAAAACGTCTTGAAGGACTACATCAAGCTACTCAAAGTTATGCTTATATGGTTCATATAACCTAAAATGTGTTACTTTTAAGAGAAGACACACATTTCGTAGTTGGGGATTTATGAAAATTCCTTGCAACTCCTTTCCTCTGGAGCGTCAGGAGTTCTTTGGAACAGGAGTACAATACAAGTGGGCGAAACTTTTACCTCATAATTCACTACTAATAACAGAACTAGGCAGGAAGACTATGGAGAGAAGTGTGAGAGGTGCTACTCATTTCATAGATCCTTAAGAGAAGAGCTTATTCACATTGTAACTCTGTTTACACAGAGTAACGCAGGATCTGCAAAGTTTTGTATGCTTTTTCTATGAACCATCTTCCTCAGTGTGAATATTATGTTTAGAGTACCAAGAAAACTTCATATGGTGCAATCTTAAAGATCTACGATAGATCAGTGTTTTCTTGGGAAAATGAAAAAGCTCGTACAGAGCAACGGGGAAAGTAGGGAAGAACTCGTATATCTGTGCTGTCTGTTTATTATCATAACTGGCACACCCGATCCACCAAGTGAGATCTTACACACCCACACCTTCTGAATGTGAATGAGAGAATGGAAATATTTTGCGACTCGAGTGGCTAACTCTATATGTACACATCCACAGGATCTTTTGCTTGCTAAATAGATACGAGATGTGGTTTCTTTTGATAAGGAAATTAGATCTGAACGAACACTCCAAGGCGAAAGTATTCAGAAGAGTAAAACGAGTTGACAATACCCAAATTTGTATTCACGAGGCATGTTGAACGACACTCTAAACCGCTTTTCAACAAGCTTAAAGCCTGAATTACTTAAATAATATACTTCGATACTCAATAATGCCCTCCAGAAAATCACTCACTGGTCCTTTTGAACAGATGACAGTCTTCTCAAAAGAATATTATGTCGTCGTGGCTCAAGATTACTTCTTCAAAGAAACCTAAAGAGATCATTAGCTTCTGCGAACATCAAACAGCTTATCATTTTCTAGTTTATTCTTTTCAGCTATTCATAATAAATCGTTTCTTTCAAGTTTCCGGTACAAAATTGAGTGTAAAATTGTTTTCTTTTCAACCTATAAGAATAATCCGAGCTCTTCATAAGACATAATCCTTGTGTGCCACTGCTTATTTATACTGGTGCTTTTATTCGTATCTGTAAGTTGTACTGATAAGTATATGATTACATCTACAACTGTACGTTTATGTAAACCTACGTCAGAACTTTGGTCGGTGAAACCAAACCAGTAACCAGGAAATAATAAGAGGCGGTAGAAAGATGAAGATTGAGACTTCCATAAAGGTGAATGAATACCCGACGTTTACGTTTTCAACGAGGTTTCAAATGGAACAGTGGAAACTAGAGTAGCTGAGAAAAAAGCTAGACAAGCAGCGTTAACAAGGAATGAGAGAAAATATAGGCTATGATAAGAACAAGCGATACTGCAGTCATAAATAAAGTAATTTAAGCAAGGAAACTTGTGTGGGCTGACAAGCAGTTGCTTCCCATGTGTTTTGTCAATCCCTCGTTTCGTACTGTAGAGATTTAAGCTGGTACGGGTCAAAGAAACGTGCATTTTTCAGTTCTACGATTCCATTTGTTTTGCAGAAAAGATTAGATAGGCTGCTCGATATCGATAGCCAAACTTGTCGTTTTTACATAATTTAAAAAAATACTTATCTTTCTTGCGTACATTGAACAAGGGAATGTCGATTGTGAAAAGGTTAATTGATTATGCGCCAAGCCCTACGGGCTAATAATATTTTGCACAGAAATAAAATAGTGTCATTTTATGGACAAGGCATTGAAGCACCTAAAGCTATCAAAAATTCTTTGAACATAAAAGTTATAACAAACATCCTTGAACTCCATTTGTTATCGAACTAGCCTCCTATCTACGATATGGTCTAGACAGCTTATTTAGTAATATAGATTATATTATTCTACGTGATCTTCCACGTCATCTGCCTACGTGGAACTTTGGTCTCTCCTGACTCCG
>JAQGAB010001172.1:0-18351 GCA_034696565.1 Isotomurus graminis
CCCGGAGAAGGTATGTTTATCAAGTCTTTGGCAGATGAATGCGAGATGCAAGTATGAGTGATTGATTGATTATTGTTTATTTATTAACTCATTAGAGACTAAATGGTCGTCTGGGACCCCCTGTTAAACATGAGTCATCCTCACCAGCGAGGGACCAAAAAACTGAAGAGCTGTTAAAAATTCGGGAGGAAACTAATGTAGGAAACTAGCAGTTTGCTTGCTTAAGATCAGAGTATTTGCATTTAGCTTAATTGTTTGCAATGGCTAATTGAATGTTGTTTACTTTAATCCAGAAAACTATTGGACTCGATGATGACTACATAAAAAAATTGGAGGAGCAGCAGAAACTGAGAGAACAAATACTTCGAAGAAAAGCTGAAGCCAGGAAAAAAGTTTCAGGAGAGGGTAGTGAAAAAGTCGGTGAACCCGTCGTATCTTCATCTACCTCTAGACCTTCGATTTACATAAACCCAAAAGCGTTTAGAGGCGACTTAAGCGCATTAAACCTCGCCAATGTAAATGTGATCAAAGGGTCTAGTAGTGGTGGCATTGTAAAAAAGAGTATTCCTCGAACTAGCACCGAAAATTCGGGTAAACCAGTTGCAACTGCAGCTACACCTAAAACTACAGCGACATCAAATTTACCTACAACCAAACATCGGACGATCTTGAAGATAGTTAAGGACAAACATGGGAATGTCATCTCCAGGAGTAAGGTACGGTGGTTTATACAGTCATTTCTTGTTTTTGTAGAGTTAGCTCTTTTTGTTATTGGTGTTCTTCATATCTTTGCTTCAAAGATTTTCACGCATTTTCAAACAGTACGAATGACGACTCAGGGACTGTGTTATATAGATGAGTTTTGCGGTGCATGTTAATTCATAGTTTCGAATTGGAGGTAAAAGATATTTACAGCATAGCACTTCCAACACAAGCGGAAGCAGATGTGTCAACTCTCAACAAATCGTACAATGAAGTTCCCGGACTGTGAAAAAGAAGTGATCGTGATTCACGACTTCATAGTTTATTTATTCTTGTATGGATTTTGTAAAGCGTAGAGATCTTTAAAAAATACTTCGTTCTCCTAAAATGGATTCTCGAGCTGAAGGTTTAATTAACATAGCGTACGATGCAAATTATCAAGGTGATGGAGATGTAGTGAAATTGACTAGTTCTTTTCTGTCTTAACCTTAGTTCTCAATTCTATCTAAGGTTGAAGGTATAATACCATTTCTGAACTAATTTTATAACTCTTCTAGTCAAATAATGATTAATATGGTGCATACACAAATATACACACAAATCAGACTTAGTGATATGTACCAAAAGACTGGCAATGTTATAAGGTGTATATCATGGGTTTGTAATTCTAATTAATTCGTAATTCGAATGGAATCAATTGGATAATGTTGGTTTTAAAAGAATCACAAAGAATGAATCGAACAAGAGAGAATGCATGGCCATGTATGATTGTGATTAGGTGAATCTGTGATTGAAAAGAAATTCTCGTAGTTGAAATACACACTCCATTCACCTATCTGTGATATTCTACTTAGTCATTTAAATGTGATATTCCTGTGATGATCTTAATCTAATTTTGTTTACGATGTACGGATATTTATCTCAGGTCATAGTTGTGCCAAAACAGAAGCAAGATGGTCGTTCTGCTACAACAAACTAAACATTGAGATGTTTGGAACAAACAGCTCTATCTGAGCAAGTGTCTACCTTAAGTGGGAAAAAATATGAACTATTGACTGTGAATCAGTGACTGAACAATGATAATGTATTGTGCTATCTGAAGAGACATTGTATTCTGTGTTACTCACCAATTAAGTAGTATTTAAGTGTATACGTTATCATGACTTTTAATTTTTTGTGTTCGAGTCGATGTAAAATAGTTTGTGTAGCAGCGTTCTATCAAGTCAGTGTGCGATAATTTAAGACTTCTGTGTTTATGACGTATTATGTTATGACAAAGTATTGTAAGGCACACATCTTTTATATCAGGGTAGCTAGATGCAGGTTCTTAACATTGCAGTGCATAAAGCTGCAGCAGAAATAGCTTTGATACTTTTAAATGTACATTGGAAAGTTGAATTATTACCTAATTTTGATATTTATCGCTAGTTATCGATTAGCCAGAGAGGATTTACTTGCAAGTTTTTGACAAATTCCACGTTTTATCAATAGTTAGGTAAAGCTAGGTACATTAGTTAAGTTAGTGCACAGCCTTAGATGAATAATAATACATGCGTCGAAGAAATCAAGATCTGATGGAAGCACCAAGAAGAGCTTTACAGTGGATGGAACTGTCGTCGTTGATCTAGGAGCCACAAGGATGCTAGCCAGATTGCCGAAAGAACGAAGTGACCAGGAAAATTGATAAATTATCATTACTTTAAAATTACCATGAACAATGTTTATGCTAATTCGAGACGAATTTATGTTTCAAAGACAATTCGTCTCAAACTGTACACAAAAGAAGTAATCATGATGAAATAATATGATACAATATTTATTACTCACTGAGAACTGATTGAAGCGTGTTTTTATTGGATTCATTCAAGAAAGATTTTGTCTCTCCCAAATAGCAGTTTCAGCAGGTGACATAGCGTTCACACTGAAAGTTCCTTTAAGCAACTTTCCACTCGACCTTAACATGTCGGACTCCATGGGTTGCACATACGCCCTATCATCTCCAACATAACAATAGGGAAGCCGTAATACCCAGTAAGAGTTTGGGGTCAGCTCTATTCCTCCAGGATTTTCAGGGACGAAAACTGGGCACGGGGAAGCGGCAGGCTGGATACGAGGTTGAAGAACGCAATGCACAGGAGCTTTGGGTGTAACTATATGAATGCGCATTATTTGAGCAATCATTGTTCTGCCGTCACGGCTTTCTCTGTCAAGAAACATATCGTTAACAATCGTGGTTCGTGGCTAGTATTTTTCAAGACGATCAATTTGAAGGTATTTCTTGACTCACTTGCAGGGACATTTGTAGTACAAAGGCATATCTGATCCAACAATTTTGGCTCCGGCATCTCTTAGACTTCCCAAATTGTTAGCTTGGGCCGACACAACTTTTTCGAAATCATTGGCTATGAATCTGTGACCACGATGGCATTCATACTCCAAACCAATAAATACTTTGACACTGAATTCATCTGATATTGGTTTCATGCGCCCAATTGTAGACAGTCTTTTCCCTCGGATGAAGCGTGGTATAGGTTTAGAGACCCCAGCTTCGGCTTTAACCATCACATCCCACGGAAGGAGGTAATTAGTTCCGTTAAGAAATCCAATTCGGGGATTTACACCAGAGGAATGATTGTACAGACTAAAGAATATTTATGTATAATAACCTCTTAAGTTTGATGTTAAAATGTTTACTATAAAACGGACCTTGAAGAACCAAGACAAAGAAGAGACCAGGAAGGAAACAGAGGAAGAAGTCCTTGCGGTGCTTTGGAATGAGTCATTCCCGGGAGATATTCGCTTTTCGAATAAGAAGTGCTGTTACCTTCCAATTGTTTTGATATCGTGATGTTTTCATCTGCAGCAGTTTCCGGAAATTCCATTTCTACGTCGACTATTGCTTGCGAATGCGGAGCAGCATCAGTGTGTTGACTGGAGTCAGATGCATCATCTCCATCTTCTAAGATATTTTCTTGTCTTAGCTCAGTTTCCATCTCCTGAGAGGGGCTGTTGGAATGTAAGTCCATCACCGGAACACTAACATCGGTTTTTTCTACGCCATTTCTCAATTTGTTTTGTAAAATTTGAATCATTTCCTCAAGAGAAACTTTTCTGTTTTCATTGACTGGAACGAAGACGGGAAATTCAATACAATCAAGGCGGTCACAACAGTCCCTCGCAGCTCTCCTGTAAAAGTTAAAGTTTGCTTCTCGAATTGTAAATGGCTCATCTCTTGTTGTTTGTCGCCGACCACAGTTGCAGTAAGATGTTAACCGAATCCCAGTGCAGTGTTCCATTTCGGATAGTTTAGAGTCACTGTTTGTACAAAAGAACATCATTGAGCTACAATTAGTGTGGCAAACTAAATTATACATGTAAAGATTGTTCACTAACACTTCAGGAACTGGAAGAGTTTCCAACGATCCTTCGGGAGGCGTTTTGTGCACAGGATTTGTACAAGAATGTAGAAACAGACTTTTGATTTCACACTGCTGCCGACCGTTTTTCCAATACGATTCGCACTTCTCAGCTAGTTTTTTCAGCCACGGTACGACACCGGGCCCGTGTGATATACTGAGATATGCGTTGATGGCATACTTAAGCTTTAATATGTACCAAATCATTTTTAAGTATACATTTTAAGTAGTTGATAATCATAAATTACTTTCATTCTTACGCGGATTTGATGCATTTGTTCAGGAAAATATTCTGGTAGTCCTCGCTGATAAATCTGGTAAATTTTGGGAAACGCACTGGCGCATTGGTTTTCAAGATAAACTGAATCGACGTCGAGGTACCTTTGCAATTCATGGAGTCCCTGAGAACAAATTAAGCGAAATGAATCCTGTGTATTATCCACCATATTATGTGTTGAAAACTTCAACTTACCTTGCTAATCGTTGGGTCAAAATCATGTTTGCCTAACAAAATACCACTTAGAGCAGAAAATGCAGCCTTCCATTGATCAAACGTTGGAAGTACAAAAAAATGTCTGAACTCGGCAACTTTTCTACTATCATCATCAAACCCTTTGGTGTGAGCCAGTTGTACATGCGTAAGAATAAATTGTCTGAATTTAGACAGCATTTCGGAGTAGGTTGTGACATCCGCCTCTGAGCGACACAAATGTCTTACACTTGAACCAGAAACTGATCGATGTGCTGGTTTCGGTTTAGAAAATTGGTTCTTCACATTCATGCAGGTTTCATGAACAATTTCCTCAAACACTGTGCTCTTAAGTTCATCTTGTGATGGTGCATTCTGAGCTGATTTATCGTACAGGAAAACATACTCCTCACTCACAGGTATTGCGAACAATGAATTTGCACTAAAAATCAATATACAATACATTAGCTTATGTTACACGCCCACACTTTCTTGTAATTGACTGTTCTTAACCAACCTTATATTCGTAACTATCCTGCATTTTCTGAGAATATTATAAATCTCATCCTCCAGGGTATTTTTCTGAGCTTTCATCGGTGGTTTCAAAACAGATTGCGGAGTTTTAACTTGTGTTCCTTGTTCAATTTCATAAACGCACAAAAGTCTTGGAGAACACAGTCTTCCGTGGCTGATCCAATCTTTCGGCAAATTTCCAATTTCCTCTAATTTCTTTATTACAATTGGCTTCACTTCTTGTCGCACAGCATCCAAAACACGAAATAAATGCAAGTAGCTCGTATCAAACGAGCCCCCAACATCCGAGAGTATCATAATGTGTGACAACGAGAACATCAAAAGCAGATACTTGCAGTAAGTACTTTTGATTGTGGACCAAGCAGGTACAAATCCCTACAGACACGAAATGAAAGATTAATTTCTATATATCTAAATTACGAACTCACTGACTATCAATCGACTCCCGTCATTATTACCGTTTCTTGCAAACTTTTCAGCAGCTCATTTTTAGCATCCACAAATATCTTTGGATCATAAGCCCCTTCCAAGTGTATAAATAAGACTCCTTCACTCGCACAGTAAAAGCCGTCCAGCGATACCTTCAAATACCATCGACATTAAACGAACCTTATAATCTGAAACCGCATTATTTACAGATTATTAAACTTGCCATTTCATTCACACCAGCAGTATCTTCATGTCCCGTGCATTCATCATCAGCACTGTACCCTCCACAACAACTAGTGGTCCGTTCTCCAGTGCTGCTGCCACTGCACCTGTCCTGAGGAGGTCCCTTGTCCCCCGAGTCATTCAACGACACTCCACCCAACCTGACCTCCAAACTCTCCTCCTTCTTAGCATCACTTCCACTATCTCCAGCAGAGGCATTTCCTTCTGGACCCCCACTACTACTTGTGGTAGTGTTGACAGCTGCATCTTCATCAGAAGTTGGAGGAAAAGGAGGCACAAGGTCATCCGATTCAGATGTCGTGGTGTCGTGAGAGGAGGAGACGACGTGAGCCCTAAGTCTCTTGGAGTACAGCAACTCCCGAACAATCTTCAAGTTTTCATCTTCCGGAGGCTGGAACAGATTGACGGATCCAAAGGAGTCGATGGCGAGGCGGAAGGCTCTCTTGAATCCGGAGCGACCTGTGAGGGGACTGGAGCCGAAGACAGCGACGACGACGATGTGGTTGTCATTGTGAGAAGATTGAGGGAGGAGGACGTTGCCCCTCAGAACTTCGAATGCTTCAGGAGGCCGGAACGTCAACATCTGTGGAGGAGAGACGGAGCGACGGCCGGTCAGCCAGATTGGTGACCACCGCGAACACAACCCACACACCAACCACACCCCTTCTCTACGAAGGAATACAATAACAAAGTATAAAACAGGTAAAAGATTAAGTGGTAGGCAGGTGCACTTCTCAATACAGTTGGTCTGTATCTGGAGAAAGCTGGGCAATCTGAAGAAGTGGAAAAAGTGTGTTTTTGTGTGTTTTGTTTGAGAGAATGAAAGTCGCGGCTCGTGGGGAATATGCGACAGACACTGCACAAAGAAAGTTCTGCTTCTGTTGCATGTTGCATCTGCAGTTTTATGGTTGTAATTGTTCCGATATCCAACATGAAAAGTTTAAATTCTAGAATTTCATTTTCCCTTTCCAATCGCAACACGAGTGAAGAGAGAATACACGCAGGACAAGCACGGAATTTAAGATGAATGTCGTAAACCATCTTTGTAGGTACAGCAGTGAAATTAATAATTCGCAATGTAATTTTCAAGTATTTTATTTTGAAGTTTTATTCGCACAATCACTGTTTCTTCCATTTTATGTGTCGTTTGCATATTACGGTGACAATTGAGGCCTTATGAAGACAACGTACGGTTATACAGTACAATTAAACATTTTGATTACATGTTTTTGATGAGCACTTCTGTTTATTACCTTACAATTCTATCTTACTAAAGTCTCATTGTGCATTTTAACTTGCTTTCATAATTTACTCTTTACTGTTCAAGGTAGATCTGGTCAATTTCTTCAAAATAATTATTACATACGAATGATTATTCCACTTGTCTTCGTTGACGTGCATGATTCTACGCTTATCCAAGTAAATTATTGGTAATCAGTATTACACGGCTGACGACGGCCTTTTCTTAGCGTAAAAAATACTTTTTATACAGTTAGAGGTTTCACCACAACAATTCAGACACAATCTAAAGACTTTCATCAGTCTATTTGTTTGGAAGAAAAGCAACAAAATAACGCGATTACTTTTTGCATTTTACGCACCTCACAACCATACATTCATCGTACAAAAGCCCTACTCACTACTTGACTACATCAGCGTGTGTAAATGACACATTCTGTAGGTTCTTATGACACTTGACCATTGGATGCCTCTTTAACGAGTATCATTCATATCCCCTTGTGCACATGATTGCCTTATATGTGACCGTAAACAATGATTGGTAATATAGTCAAGTAAAATAGTACTTTTTTCTAAGGTTAAAGTATATAAGAGATCACAAGGCAGATTACATTTTAAAATAAATAATACATTAAGTTATTAGCTACCTTAAATCTATAGTAAATCTATCAAGTTACATCTGGCTATTTACTATAGGGCTCGATCTTGTTTTTTGTTTATTCCAAGAATGAGCATTCAAAAGAGTATTAGCTGAGCTAGCCGGTTATGCAGTTTAATTTACAATAACTCGTTAAGGTTAATTGACTTGACTGATATGAACGAATGAAATGGCAGAGGGGATAAGTCTTGCAAATCATGTTCTCGTGTCAAAGTTACACAGAGGTATGGATTGTAACAGCCTCCACATCTCCGGTGGACTTGACCCTTCGAGATTTTTTGGTTTCTTCGTCTTCTTGAGACTCTTTGGTGTTGCTGGCAGTGCTATTGCTATTTGTGCTTTCCCTACTTTCACTTTCACTTTCTCTTTCACTATTGTCATCCTTTCCCGTGGGAGTTGTGGTTATCGTCATCACCGAATGCGGTCTTTGACTTACCCCTCCTGACGTTGAGGGCTGGCTGTATATCCCAGATGAATTCTTCTGTAAGTCGAAGTGCAAAGTGTGGCCGGGTGTTTCGCGAATGAATTTTGCAGGAAGTGGTGGGAGTGGAGGAGTGAAGAAGTTGGTTGTATGATTAGTAGATGAGACCACAGACGACTCTCTTTCCTCAGACTTTCTTTTCTCATCTTCTCGCCTACTCAGAAGGTCTTGTTTTATCTTAAGGCCTAATGCACGGCTCAGTGATCCCTGAAAGACACAAAATATTTAGTAACACTCAAGATAAATTTTTTTTGTGATGTTTGGAATGAGAGATTATAGGAAATCGTAAACACACACGAAGCATCTTTAGGAAATGGGTTTAGTTGACGAGTTACAAGATTAGACAAAGGATCCTCACCTGCGAACTTCTCCAGGTAGAGAACTATGTAGCGAGAAATAGAAAATGTTTATTAGTATTTGTGAATGTTGTACAAGGCAAGATGATAGTTTTATAGAGATAGAGAGTGAGTGTAGCATGAGAGGATTCATTGTTTAGGCATGAATAAGATCACAAGACAATATTAATGCTAAGACTTGTCACCAAAGCATAAAGGATTTATTACTAGTAGTTAGTATAGTTTAGTTATAGGCCCACCTTTTGGGCAAAGAGATGACTGTAACTCTGTCATGATTCCGGACATGGACAGAAACACCGAATTAATCACACGAGAGAAGAGGAAAAACAAAAGAGAAAACATTGTCAGTGCGATATTACGAGACATCACTAATCTTTCCTTTACGAGTAGTAGAGGTACTTAATAGAATCATCAATTATGCAATACTGTTCAAGGGAGCATTATATTAGCCTGTCTTACTCGAAGACTGGTCCTTCGTCTGTTGTCTTCTGTACTCCGCCGAAATGCCTCAGAAGTCAACGCTGCATTTCTCCCTAATGAATCTGAACGCTGCTTCTCTAGCAAAGGAACTCGGGACTTTGTCATCCGGTATTGTTGTGTTATTTTCGCTCTACAAAATTCATAGTAGGAACAGACAGGGTGGAAAATTAGTTCATTTCTGCTCAACTAACTTCAAGATTCGCTTCATTACTCATTCATACCTTGCAGGAGACAACATTGCATCAAGTTCTGCATTGAGATGCCTACGGATGATTTGCTTAGTCGGTGGAATTCCCATGGCTAACAAGAATGTAAGGAAGTGAAAGTAGAGATTGCGTCAATTTAATTCCACTACATACAACGTAGGTTATCTAATCTAGAGTATGTGTACCTGTTGCAAGAGTGTCGCCACTGAACGAAGGTTCCAAAACGCATATCGCCCCGTGGACTCCACTCCCTAAAAGTAAAGTATGGTGACAGTTAGGTTAAGTTAGGTATCTCACGCCAGCAGCTCTAGGATTACTCTGAGCATTGATTATCGCACCTTTGAGATTCTCGGCGTATTCTCCAAGATCTATAGATCTAGCCCACTGAACAAAATGCTGGTTTGTCCACACAATAGGATCGTTATCAAGATGTCGTCGCCTTTCAGCGAGGGCCTATTCAGGTTCAACACATGCATTTAACCGATAAAGAAATGTTGGACAACTTTGCTCCAACATCGATCCGCCTGATACGATTAACTGTAGCTTTACCTGACGGTCATATCCTACGATTCGAAGTAAATGAACACCGTGTGCAATAGAGGCCATATGGAATTTTTTAGTGACCCCAAGATACTTTTCAAGGTCCTTCTTGCTCATGTGGTCCAGCAGTCTTGCGTCCACTAAGCATCCAGCAAAGGTCTCGGCGTACTACAGTTAAACAGATCATGATCTCTTTTCTTCATGTAATACGTAAAGAGTGTTAATCAAAAATTACTTGAGGTAGTCCAATGTCAGGTAGCCACTCCGAACTGACCCAGACATGCGAGAGTTCTGCAATGCATGGGAAACGAACCAACGCAGGATTGCGATGCTCTTCTACCGCAAGTCGTAATTTCTTGCGGTGGAGTGGGTGTTGAATTCCAAGTTCTGATTCTAATTCAGCGTCGGATAACTCCAGTAGTACCTTTCCACTTTTGATATTGTCTGCACATCTGGAACCGTATTGAGGCATTCCAAGGCTAACTTCGATCCATGCCTGAACCATACTTGCCCTCCAGAGCTCCATGGGGAGCGTTGCAGCCTCTTCAAGTGCTCTGAGTTTATCCGCATAACTCTCTTGTTCGGCGAGGGGCGACTGAGGACCTGAACTTTGAGGGGACCAACTGGTTCTTTGGTTTGCAGTCATTCCGTCGAAGAGGGTGGAATCCAAAGTCCGTCGATGTTTGTTTCGTGCAAATACTCTAGAAATACTGCCCCATGCACCTTTTGCTCCTGTGGAAGCCCGACCTGCTAAATCAGCTCCACTTCGTCTACTGCTTTTCCTTCGAGCTTCTGCAGCTTCTGCGGCAAGCAGTTGTTCTGCCGACCTAATAGACGGGGCAATGAAATGTTACAGTATTAAAGCCATATTATCCCTTTACACATAAGCAAAAACACATTTTCCATGTTTCAATTACCTCGAAAGAGCGTTTGTATTCATCGTGCGATTGAGGGAAGAGAAAAGTGGGCCAGGACTATCCCGCGAAGTGAACAGTTGTGGAAGCGTTGCGGTTGAAATTACAGACATTGAATCTCCGTCTCCAGATCCGTCCCCACATAAATCGAGACTGATTGCTACAAGATCCACACACATTTCATTAGGAATATTAGGTTGAAAACCTCACTACATAAATTGTGATATGGTTTCATATATTTATCGAACCCTCATTTGCAGAATCAGATAGATTTCCCGCAGCTGCTCCAGCTCCAGAGTCTCTATCTGAACTCAATCTTACTCCAGAGTCTGCGGAGCTGCCTCGATCCCCGACAGTGGCATATGTTGCAGTTAAGGAAGAAACCAAGGAGTAATGAGAGTTAGCAGTAGTACTGCTTGCCCTGTCTGGCTCCGAATACAGCCCGTATTGAGATAACTGCCGCTTGGCCTGAAACAATTTATTCAGACCATTACAACGGTACATACATATGAATGATCAAATGACTTTCAATTCCCCAAGCCATAATCGAGAACTGAGTCCCAACTCAACTACCTCAAGTAGTTCCTGCTGCATTTGCTGGATTTGAGCCTCACGAACATTCAGCTGAGCAGCGATGGCAAGGCCCCTTTCCGCTTCATCTCTTGCGTGTCTCAGGATATTCCATCTTTCTCTCTCGGCCTCATCCCTTTCAACAGCGAGACGTTGCAGAGAGGCGTCACTTTCCTTCATGCGCTAGAAAGCCATTACACAAAGTGATGTTGTATGATATTTGCATTCTAGTGAAATAGACTCATCACCATTATCGCCATTTCAATAAAGGAACTCACTTGCTCATAATTGCGAATGAAATCCCTCAACTCCTTTTCCTTATCTTCTAATGTGGAATAAAGTTGCTTCATTTGGTTGAGCAGCTCGAATTTTTCAGCTTTCAGCCGCTTTCTATCTCCTTTTAAAGCTGGTGAAATCAAGAAGAAATAGTAGGCCATGTAGTGGGCGAGGATTGCATGCGTAATAATATTTTCAGACTTGTATTCTTCATACCTAACAAAGCCTCTTTGGCATGTTGTAGCTCCGTCTGAGGATCTCCGTTCGAACAATCTTTGACTTTTCTTAATTCCTTGAGTTCTTTTTGGAGCTTCTGGTTCTGCGTAAGTAACTTACTACACTGGTCACGTACTTCTTGCAAAGACATGCTCTCCAAGTCTAATGATTCTACTCCAGAGTCTTCAACATCTGCGAGAGAGAGAGTTACGAATGATTGTGACAAAAGGCATTTGATTCAATTCAATTCTTAACTGAATGTGTTTAGTTTCTTCGGCCGAGTAAACAATATATCAGTGCATACCTTGGCTATTGTGATGTCCATTGCTTGAAGAGACCCCGTTGACCTGAGGACTCTTCTCCCCTTCATGACTTGTACTGTTCAACGGAGTCGTATTAAAGTTCATCTCTGCGTTGGTGGATGATTCGTGATTTGGTGTGGAAGGTGTGGAGGAGGGTGAACTCAGTTGAGATATCCGCTTATTCGTGTCATTCAATTCCGCTCGAAGTAACGCCATTTCGCTATGAGCAATTTGCAAATCTCCATCTAAACGGCCTGCCAGAGATTTGTTTTCTTCTACCATCTTCCGAAACTTTCCCTACGTACAAAAACAATTTGGTCATGCATGCCCTAATTTGACACACAACATAGCGTGCTCAACATTTCTCTGTCATGCTTAAGTGAAACAAATTGTATGAAAAGTCCTGGAATGCAGAATCCAAGCGCTATGACTTGTGAATAAATACCTGCGCGTCCAAAAGAAGTCCTCTCATGAGCCCCAAAGAAACCTTAACAGCATCTTGACATCGCGCGTCGACCTCCTTATCAAAAGGTTGAATATAATCCGATTGGTTTGGTGTGAAAGCAAACGCCAATATTTGCTCATTCAAGGCATCTAAAGACTGGATAGCTGAAACCACAAAAAATCATATGTTCTCAATCATACACGCTCTACATAAAATGCACTTGAGATTCTAGTCCAATTTAATGGCAAATTTTTTCTCCATTGGAATCTGCTTTTTTTAGTCTTAAATATTCAAATCAAACCCAAATGCTCTTCTTCACACTTGACTTAAATTCCACACTCGCAACTTATGAAATGACAGTTCTTGGTTGCGGTTTAAATAGCACATATTTACTTTCTTGGCACACGAAGGTTGCTGATTCAATTATTGAATCGAAATCAGAAATGAAGGTCAGGATAAGTCACGCGAAAATGAAGAGCTGAGATGATTATTTCAATGCTAAGCCTTAGAGTTTAGGTTATGGATAATACCTCAGAGTGTTGAATTACGAATATAATATGCACAATCGCACCGAAATCTAAGAAATTGACAGTTATTGCACCAGCGTGTTGCCAAATAAATTCTGTAGCCTTCATTTCTTACCTCTTTCAAAATGAATATTTTGCTTTGCAAAAGCTCGAGTGAAAGCTGTAATAATTTTGCACTGGGTTTCACTCTTGTGAGTTTGTGATGGAAGCCTTGCACAGGAAGCAGAAGAATCTTCCTCTGAATCAGACACAACCGGAGGATGAGAGTCTTGACCATTGCTTTTATTACAAGAGCTTATGGTTCCATTACTAACATTTCCACTATCATTAATAGTCTCACATTCACTTCGATTTTCCGTGTTCACCATTTTGATAATGTCATAATCATGCACAACCCTCTAAGAACAATAGCACGAGTCACCCAGCCGAAATCTGCGAATGAACTGAACACAAGGATACATTGGTGTCACTAGACTAACAATAAAACTTGAATTGTCTGTTCAGATTGGGAGGATGCCTAGGGAGTGAGTTGCTGGCGAAGACAAAGATCAAATCTTCCATAAATACGAATAAAATCTGAGGAATGCTGAAGTAGAAGCGTGTAGGAGTGGAGTAATCAGAATCTTGGCCTTTAACTCAACTAATGTTACCCACTAAACAAGCCAAATTCTCACACTGCCGTTATTCCACACACCCCACCAGCGCAACTACCACCATGTAGAACAACTTTTACTCTCCCGATTAAAATGGCTAATATTGATGTTATAATGTCACAGGTAGGAAATGTACCTAATGCCAACGAACGGTACTATATCCCCAAAAGCGCAATTCTATGGTTTGTTCAACAACCGATGATGAAACTTATGGACCAATTCAGCTGCAACAAGTTCAATGTTTCGGTTGAATGGGGAAAGCTATAATAATTTAAGTAGGAAACCCAGAACTTGATTTTATGGTTGCTTGTTGTAGAACATAATTTGCTCGAATGATATCAGAGGAAGACTGATCCCCAAAACTCTCCCCGAATAAAAAAAAAGATCTGTGAGTCCACACCTGACTCATTCATATCATAAATGACACTAATACTTATATGCTGCCACTATTGCTGCAATGCTTTTCATCGTAACATTGAACAACCTAATAATGCGGCCAAGTCTAGCTCAACGACGACCCGCAGAAGAAGCGGATATGGAAGTCATATAAGAAGGAACCCATTCAGCACATTCACATACGAATACATAAAACATACTGGGTCACAACGAAGCGTGGATGTACTTATCGGACGATGCACACCGAGGGTACATGTGCATTATACACTTCAATACAGTTTGTTAGTCGACGACAAAATAGTTGTGGTATCGCCTTCTTCTCTCGTTCGTAAATATCTCTGCCAATTTGGGTTCATGCCATTGATCAAGGATAAAAGTTTGCCGATCCTCCTTAGCAGTCTCCTTTATCCTTCTTCAATCTACTTGAGAGCATCTCTTCATGCATAATAAATATTCATGAGGTTTTCCAAAAAAGTATCTCTTCTTGAGCTTCGTTTTCTCACGAGTAGTACTGTGTAGTCTGTATGCACCAGGGAGAGATGGATAAAAAAATTCGAGCGATTTTAAAATCCTCCACGAATAAGTTTAGAGCCAACGAAACACTTTAAACAAGAGAGAGCTTATATAAGACCAGCTCACTTCTAAAACTTATTTCATTCGACATTTCTTTTCCTTATATTCATCCGTTTCCTATTACACTCTCTTAGCGTTTTCAATAAACAGGGTGTTTACCCAGTTTACGTTATTGCTTTGCAAAAGGTTTCCTTTCCTCTCACATGCTGCATTCGTGAAACGGAAACCATTTAATACTTTAACATTCCCCATGTAATCGATTGGGATCCATCGAATAAATCTTTCCCAATTTTAAACCGTCTTCATAAAACACTTCGCACACACCAAAAACGGAGTAAACACTGGTGGAGGAATTAGATTGTTATTTATTTAGCTGAATTATATGAGATGGATGCACGTACAGAGTTCTATTTTTTCATACATATTCTACAACCATTTATACTCATTGCAAAATGCTCATGAAACTGTCACGAACGTCAATAATAACATACGAGAAACTTCCCGTTTGGATCCAATTGGATAAAGTAAAACAAACACACTAAACTGGCACTTTTGGCTACACTGCCATAATAGTATTCTGCACTTACCACTGCCACAAAGTCCTCACGAAGACAAACTATAACAGGCTTTGGCTTTCCCTACTTCTAATGTAATACGGAAAATATCATTCGCAAAGTTGAACGACTGATCCACAGAAAGTACATTTTTTGTGTGAAGTAGCAATTGACAGATGGAAATTGTGAATATAATTCATCTCTCTAAACAGGGAAGTCTCATCCCGTGTAATGTATTGTTTGTACAAGAGGATTTCGGTTGGGAACCTGAAGCCACATAAGATAGCATGGACCATAATTTTTTGGCTCGTACAAAAAGGACCATCTGCTTACTACGAGAATCAAGTCTCTGTGTGTGTAGACGGGTGACTCCTCATTATGAATCTACAACTACTACCACTACACTACCTTTCCCTTTTCTTCCTTTAGGCCATTTCTTCCCTTCCTGAAGTTTCGACCTATTCATATCTCTCTGTTATGAGAACAAGTTACTTTTAAAATTTTTACACACAACCGAACACAAACACACGGATTTACCTCACCCTTTTACCTACTTCTATATTATTGTCGTTAGGCATGTATCTTCTATTTCCTTCCTTCATTGTCTACAGTGTTAGATTCATCTTCTGCTTATTAGTCCCACTTCTCTAAACACTCCATCAGGTAGGCTAGCGCTAACATACTTACTATATATACTGATATAATAAGATACTCGGTCTTTTATATTTCCTTTAACCTCTTGGCTCGTTGTAAAGAATATCTTTCTAGGCATCTTACCTTGAGACACAATCTCTATTGAAGTGGAACGCTGTGCGACCATCTTTTCCTTCTTTAAAAAAAGTATGAGGTGGCTAACAACGGAAGCTGTAATCTCCAACTCCCGTTGAACATTTTTAATTAATTGACGCAGAAAAGGAATGCGCTTATGAGTTGTGTAACTGTAATTTGAATTCTTATATAGAACACAATACTCTTATCCTTCTAGCTGAGAGGCTGAATTCTTAGCTTTGAATTAAACTTTTCTATTCATTCCTGCGCTAGCAATTTGAAATAATAGCCGAGAACCTTTCAAATATTAATGCATTGCTCTTTGGTTCAGCTAGGCAAATGAAAAATACACAAGGGAGAAGAGTGTTTGCACAGTTCCAAGAAATTCAAAAAGTAAAATCTTGTTATGAGAAGTACAGGAAATCTCAACATCTGATGCGATGTGTTTTACAAACCCGCAGGTTTCTATGAAAGGCTTTTCAAATCGAAATGTAGTTTTTCTCACGCACCACAGTCGGGAGTTTTCATCACACATACTCAATACTTATTTTAATCCATGCATGTGGGAGATTTTCTCACTGCATAACATTAGAGGATGAAAATACAGATACGCCAAGTCTTGAATTCTCCAGATTAGAGAGCAAAGCCCAGGGGTAACTAATCAGCTAAGTACACATACAAGCAGTCATAGAAGATTACCAGTAAAGCAAACATTCAGTGAATGAATCATGTTTCCTATTTAACTAGGATACATATTGCTCTGCGCCTGTTTACGACCATAACTAAGACAATTTATTAAGAGTTACTGCCCTGCTGACTTCTGCATTTCATCTTCACATCAATCTACAAATTAACACAGCTACAGCTGCACTTCACGTTAACCTACAAACGCAGTCTAGAAGTAACTAGAATCTCTGACAGTTATCAAATATGTATTTGTAACTGGACCGTGTACTCACAGAATAATATTTGGCTTTCCAAACTATCTAGTAATGTGACAGGCAGCAACTGTGACAAACATTTGGACAGACACACACACAAGTCTAAAGAAAACCTAACAGTCAATCTGTTTTTATGTCTCATATCATTGTTTCACAATCACAACCTTGACACCATGTGAAGGTTGAATATGTACTAATGAAAGTGTTTCATGTATGAAACAAGTCTGGGAGTGAAAGTGCTTCTACTTGTTCCGCATGTGTAGTGGCAGCGGGTATAAATGCGTGTGAATTAGATCGTAACAAGAACTAAATTGGCACCAGTCGGTGCTTCCACATTAATTTACAATACATTACTAGATCAGGAGAAAAGTACGCGGAGAAGGGAAACACCTAAATAAGTAATGCTGTGCACATTCTGTACACCACCCTCATCTGAGAAGAACGTGGAATGGGTCCTTGGGTTAATTCTGCTTGGATTCCCATACTTCAAACTGATTTACTTTTACCACTCTACCGTAATGTTCCTCAGACTCAACGATACTTGTACAGCATTTTTCAGTAAAAGAAAGGAAGGAAGAAATTTCTCTCTTCATCGAGGTAACTCCACAAGGACAAAGGAGATACAGGGAAAAATAGAGATAAAATATTCGACTTCTCTCTGTGAATTGGATGAGAGGGAGCAGCAGAGGCAGAAGAGCATTTACAAACGCATTCACAGAAGGATGTGTGTAGGCCTGTATAGTTGGTTACCAAATCAGTTTTTTGAGATACAGACTTAGACATTCTGTCTTTCTGTGCTTCCATCTCCATCATTCAATGCACTTTTATGCTCCTCGTGCCTGGAAGTGGATGAATGTAGCTGTACCAGAGAACAATGTTAATATAAATACTACAATGCTTCCGCACATAAGAAGAACAACGGGAAGGGTGGGTTGATATTTATAGTCATTTTACTCCCGAGCCTCAGGAATATAATAATGGGGAGGGAATGAAAATCGATAAAAATTGCTATCAAGGATCAGCAGGGCAGTTTCTCGTCAGTTATACTGAGCCCTGTTGTATGTTCACTCCTCTGGAACCTTGACGTCTTTCCTACATACTCACGAGTTTCGACTCTCACCCTGTGAACAAACACTTCTGTCTCTTATATAAGTGCATACATAACACTGACAGCGGTGAATGAGAGAAAGGGTGTTTGTTTCTCTTACTCAGACTTGAACAATCTTTCCCAACTCGAGGAAAACACTTTCAATTCCATGAAAGTGATTCAAAACGATGCAAGGTTTTTGTCAAACTGTCTAGGTCTATTGAATAATAACTTTCTACACACCAATACGATAAAAATGGATGTCCTGCAGTACCTACGTAGTAGTACTACCGTAAAAAGCTTATCTTAACTGTACTTTAGATATACTGAAACTCGTAAATTCCTCCTACAGAAACTCAACCCCTTCAGTGAGTAA
>JAQGAB010001173.1:0-18319 GCA_034696565.1 Isotomurus graminis
ACACTTGGAAACGAAGTTTGGAAAGGTATTGAATATAAATATGTGTTTTAGATGCGCTGAACTTAATACCTACAAAACAAGACCACATACAGTGCCTGAAGGACTTATTCACTTTAGTTTCCCATATTTTAAGTTTCAATTTGCCTAAGTGAGTTTCAAGGATACGACGCTGTCTCTAATCCCACAGAAACGATATGAAAGTCATGCAGCACTCACGAGCAAAGGCTTAGAAGAAGCCCCAAGCTGCAAATGGGATCAAGGGTCTCACTTGCAATTCTAAATGCTTTTTTGTTCGGGACTACAACTTTTTACTTAAAAATTCATCTTATGTTGTAAAAATAATACACTTTTCTTGTCGTCACGGGTTCATTCGAATTTTAAAATAGGACGGTTAGAGTTCAGAAATTAAAATGTTCCATTTCACTCAGCGAGTTTTTTGTTGCACAAGCATTAGTAAGTATAAAAATATCTTTTACTAGTCTTTCAGATTAACAGCTACGGGTATGAAATTGGTTTGCAAGTTTATAGCTCTGTGAGTAAGTAACTATTTCAGGCATATATTTGTGTGTAACTTTGCAGGAAGAAATGATCTAAAACACCGACATAATTATAAACTTACAGTTTTACCCATTCACGCGAAATGCAATATTATAGAGATTAAATAGGCCACGAAATAAATTGGGCGGATAAGGAATGTAACTCTGTGTCAACACTACATTTGTGTGTAACACTACGAGCGATTATGGTTTCTACACGCAAAAACTTGGTCACACTAATTGTGACAAATGACGTAGCTGTTGGCTGTAAATTGATGTATATTGAGCATGTGGAAATATAAAATATGTAGCTTAGTATAATATTATGATTGCTTAATCTTGCGAAGCATTTGACAGTGGAATATTAATAGGTGTGTTGTCTTGTTCTACAAAAGGACTTGAATGTTGAAAGAAAATATCACTGCCAATTCTAAACGAATAAAAGTGTTGCAGTCTAGAGGAGTGGGAATAGTACGGGGTACAAGAATATATAAGAACTATTAAGAATACGAAAATGAAATACACAAAATAACTGGAAAGGGGTTGTTGTTCATTCTTCGCAATGGTACGGTGGGGATTTCACCCACTTACCATTTTCACGTCATCAATTGTCGCTATGCTCCTCACATACAAGTTGACACTAACGATTGTCGGTCCTGCTCACCACAAAATTTGACATGTATCATTCATTATTATTATAGAAGGAAAAACTCCATATGTATATATTATTATTGGCAGCCACTGGAGATTTGTTTCTCTTGTGTCTTCCTGCGTGCTTTTGTGGACCTACTTGCCTCATGAATATTCAATGCCACGTTGCTCGAGTTTTCACCGCTCGTGATGCTTTTATAAGCTTATCAGTTTATGGGATTTCAATTGGTGTCTTTCAGCAAAGTAAACGTCTCTTAAGTTTATTCATCACTTGAGATAGAAATATTACACGGGGATCATAAAAGTATACGCAAGATTGAACTTAGTAACCCTATTATTCTCAAAGTATTCACATCTTTTGGTATGCTATGATTGCTATCGTCTTTTCCTCATTTTGACAGTAAAGTGCTTTTCTTCTTTGCTGCACATATCGCTTTGTGTTTTTAGCAAAGTAAAATTCGTATAAAGTTTATAATAATTTTTTGCTTGCATGAATATATTTAATCTTGAATGTTACAAATATACAAGAAAAATGAGGAACCACACAGAGCAATTTAAATCTCGCTTCGCTGTATATGAAAGCCTACACAAGATACATTCAGGACTCAACGTAGCTTTAATTGGAAAGTAAGTTGACGTCGTTCAATTAATCAAATTTCACACAGAAGAATAAGATACAACCGGGAAACGTGGCAAAACTTCGGGAAAGTGTTTCTTGAGATGTATAAATTAAATCCACAGAATGAACGGGTACCTCAAAGGCCACCTCTACTACTTTCTCGTTGTTGAAAAAAACCTGAATTGTGGGGAATAAAAGTAAAACATAAGATGTCGGATAGCTAAGAAGTTTTTCGCGTGGTAAAGAAATCAGGACACCATATAATACAGAAGTTTCTTCTTTCTCGAAGCAATTAATAGTTGAAATGAAAATTTGTCTGGCATCTGACACCTAATCGATACGGAATGAATCTAAATCGAAAAAAGAGTCGAAGGAGAAGTGTGTTCACAACACATCCACGAGATCTCCATTTCAATTTCCTTCCGCACTTGCCCATACTTTCATCTTGATTTTCGGCTTACTTCACTCTCACCCCGAGAGTGACGATGATGAAGAATATATGTATCTGCAGGGGTATATGTATATATTCGCAATATGTGCCATGCAGAACGGGTGAACAAATTTCACTTCAGTTTACTTACTTAAAAACCCTGTAGGCTGTAAATCAAAACGGAACAACTTGAGAGGCTTTTATCCTTGAAGACTTTGTGGTGATGTATTTTTCCATTTTTATTATTCTACTTACATTGACGCTTACCAAGAGATTGAGTGATTCTTCTCTTGATGATTTTCAATCGCATGGAAATGAATTTCAATTCTATTTGCTTTCCTGGATCATTTATTCCTTAGATCTCACCAGCACCGTTTGTTTTACACTTCTAAGAATATATAAACCTACTTTCAAGGATAGGAGTGTTCTTCACACACATCAAAGGATAATAATTGCACTGAATTCTTCCATTTTGTTCTAGTTTTACTACTTTAATACCTGCAATTAGGAAAAGTCCTTGTATTTAATTTAGTAGTTTCTCTAAGCAAGAACTTGTATCTTTGAGATCTCATATTTGCTTTCCGTGCCCTCCATAATTTTATCATTCGTCTTTTGCTTTACCCTTTGGCTCGTCAAATATTCTATTCATTAATGTTTTACAGGAATTTAGAGATAAAAGAATGCATCAATTCGGCTCAAAAAGCTGTATTGCGCTTAAAACGATATGTAGCATGGTAATGTTAGTATCTCCTCTTATGGAAAAAGGTATTTGACAGTCAGTTCATTTCGAAGTAAAAGCTTCTCAATAGTTCCCTCCAAATTGGGTAAGTTTCCTTGGAATAACATTCCACATAAGCAGCTTTATTTTTAGACTACGGTTAAGTTTTTTACAGCTTCATTGCCAGCCCAAAAATTACATCATCTTCATCATCGTAAATAACTGTCAAAAGGAAACATGTAAACAAGTCTTGTCTCACGCATAAATGTATAATACGGCTGGTGATATAATTCCAAGACGTCTGAGAAATGCCTCTTGTATTCATAAGTAATGTTAGACGTTGGATCTAAATCCATATAAAATGATATGGTAAAGCTACGATGCATTTGAATCAGTAAGATTGAAGTGAATTATTTTGGAAAACTCCTCATGGTCCTATACAACGAGAACCGTTCAAGTCGAGATTTATTTTTGCTTGAGATTCGGGGAGATGAGGCTCCACCGCACTTTGAGCTTATGATCTAAAAGCTCCTACGCTCCACTTTCACTCCAATTCAACAGCAATATCATCACAAGAGAAAACTATGCTCAGGACGGGATGAAATGCAGTGGTGGTTAGTGATAGTGGTTGCCCCACTAGAAGGGAAAGAGAAGGCAACCAACTCAAGAGATTTTTAGATAGAAATGAATGCAAAAACTGGAAAACCCTGCACTGCGACATCACTCTTCTATCCATCTATCCATCTCTCGGTATCGAAAGAAGACTTCATTTTTTTATTCAATTCAACCATGAAATCTCTTTCCTGAGGTGTAATCCTCCAGCAGAAGGATTTTTCTGCATATTACAATTCTATATGAATGCCACATTCCCAGGGAGAGAAAAGGGAAAGAGTTTCTTTGCTTGCAGGAAATTCCTTGCTGATAATGCCGCTTACCAAGTTCACAATCTCATGCTTAAATCTACTTTTAATTTCGTTCAAGCTTCCAAAAGGATTTTTATTCAACGCCTCACTGGAGTTTTTCCCAAGTTGCCTAGTTGTAAATGGGTAATCAAATTGGGGTGCGATTTTTATTCATCGGATGTGAGTGAAAATCAAGTGAAAGTTTGGGTGGAAGTCCAAGGGAGACGCGCAGTTGTTGGGGGAGCATTGCGGTGTCAAAAAATGGGTAACGTATCTTGTGCACTTTCATACCAGCGATTTCAACACTACATTTGTGGCTGAGATACCTCCGAGGAATAAAGATTTGGAGTGGTTTCACTGCCATCATTCCAATAAAATATTCTAGTTCACATCATGTTCTCTATCCTTGAAGAGATACTTTACATTCTTTTCTATGATTTCCATTCTCAAGTAGTTGCTTTTGGCTGTTCAATCCTTATCGAGGAAAAAATTGGCAAGAGTTCTTTACCACAACTCTACTTCATTCAAATTAGAATCATATTTGCAATTTATTCTCATACTCGCATGTGATGGCCCATAGATTTCAGACAATTGACCGCGTAGTTGATAAAATTTTATAGGATATCATTTTCATGGTTATCTGAGGGGGATTTAGGAAATCGTCCTTAATTCCTTAAAGTATGAGTGTAATTTAAGTAGCGATTTCCCTGTGATGTAACATTCAATTATTCAACTGTTTGATGGATCGAATCATATAGTTAGGTAGGAATTTCGGGTTTCACGGATCGATTCGCAGGGTTTGTGTTTCGGGCATTTATTTGCATATTTTTAAACCATGGATTTTTGCGAAAAGTATGTTTGATGATTAAACGATTGCACAAATTCTAAAATATTTTAACACCTAATCAGTTGCTGTTTGTATTTTAATTTTAATATTACTATTGTCCCTTTGCATTCAATATGTAATATTGTTCCATATATAGACATTTGTTGTTTTATTTAATGATGCTAGTTTATAAACCTTTTAATTCCTGCATGACTTTATGCACCCTGAGATTTTATGAAAACTGCAGTCTCCTTCTAACCGTTAACAATTCAGACACAGCGTTGTTTTTTGTTTGCAAACGAAGAAAGAAAAAAACCATACCTGTCCCGTTAGCACCAGAGGGTCTGATTTTGTTGTCGTAAGCACCACCCAGAATATGATCCAAAATTTGCTTTTCTCTTTGCCTTGGATTGTCAATTTTTGTAGCCCCACTAATATGAAAACAAGTTTATAGAATATTTCAAGCTACACTCTTGTACAGCATGAATGAAACAAGACACACTAAAAGTAAGGCATGGAAGATTTCTTGGAAAAATACGGACTTTTGGATTTATACAGAAACTCCAAACAGATTGAGTTGATTCAGGAGAAAAAATAAATAGGACAGAAGTGAATAAGAAACCTTTCAGGTTGTTGATGTCTGTGAGTTTGCAAGACGCTGAGTGCAAGAAAAGAATTGTGGAACCTGAGTTACTTTTGAGATAATTGAATGGACAGGAAAGAAAAACGGTCTTCTTCTATAACAGAGTTTGATTGAAAGGAACTTTTTGCTTTCTCTCTATTATGCACAATGATTGTAGCTTGTCACAGGGAAAATCTTGTAGATAATTTTAGACCGTGTAAAAATTCTCCTCTGTGAGATTTTGTCGGAAAAGAACTTTCTGACTCGAAGGCGTCTTTCATATTGTGTTCTTTAGAAGTAAATCAAATAAATTGGAATTATTTTGCACTTACAAGGCATACTGAGGCGAGAGAACTGATTGGAGAATCAAGATGACTCCAACAAAAGAAAAGGTTCGTGAGTAGGACGCGATGGCCAGAGCTGGATCCGACAGCCACCACCACATCATTCTTGGAAATTATCACCAAGGATCCTCTCAAGATCTGAAAAGAAAGGGAGATCAACACGGTTTAGTGATGTGTCGAGTTATGTCGAAATGAACTTGTTAATAATGTAGAAGTCGAATACAACAAAGTCGTAGGAGTATTTCAGCATATTGGTAAATATTGTAGTGCTTTATTAATTAGCATCTGCGGATGACTAATCAAGGCTCATGATAATATTTTCAGGAAATGTAATTCTTGTAGAGTGCACGGGGTTTTATTCGCACAGTCATAACATGTAGGAGTGAAGGGCTTTATTAAAGACGGACGACCAGAGGCAACAAAACGATTGTTGATAGGGACTCGGTAAGTTCGTTAGAGAGAAGTTGTTAGAAGTTTCATCATGGAAGCTTTTACATTTATTTACGCCTTCCATCATTCCATGACTCACAATGGATGAATGGTTGAATACATGTGAAAGTACACAGAGCAAAGAGTGAAGAGCGAGAGGCTCAGGAGAGAATGATGGAGCAAAAACTTTTTCTTACATGGTAAATCACAAGCAGAACAACTAGCTAAGCAACCAACATAGAAGTGAACTTAAATCTTCTTTCTTTCAACACCAGCCCAATATCGAAATTCATTAGTCACTCTTCGTGGCAGCAATGTACCTGATTTATTATAAAGTCGGGTGTCCACACTCTATACACGTACGAGTTCTTAACTCAAGTCCGCTCAATCATTCTACAAACAATACATCGATCTTGCGAGTCGAATTACAAGGAAAGTAACTACACTTAAGCCCAAATACATGCAAGGGTATGAAAGACCTTACACTTTTCCTTCCTGAAATCCTTTACCTTTCACCCAGCCATTTTACATGCTCAATCATTATAGCTAAAATGCATGATGGAGTAAGTGTAGCTCAGATCAAACGAATTAGCCACCGAAATTCCTGTCTGCTTTTCTGTGATGATGAATTGTGCACTCAAGTTGACTCATGAACGTAAATACCCAGGAAGAAAGAAAGTGTACGTCTTTCTTACTTTATAGATTACGTGAATCAAAAATCAACTGATCTAACGTGTTATTGTGTTTTCTTATCTCAGTTGAATTCAGAAAATGCTGACTGTCCTCATTTAAAAGAGTGCTTCACAATCTTAAACACAAGTCTAATTCATTGGGTTTAATGAAGAGTCAAACAAGGAGTTCTGTAAAACAGGAAAGTAGTTATCGATTTTCCTCATGGACTCTGCTTAAAAGTCAATTGGATATCAGATGTCAGAGAAGAATTGGATGATGCTAAGTTAGAGACAGAATTCGTACGGAATCAGACATTGATTTGAGTATGTGTGTTTGAAGTCCTAATTCAGCTTGAGGGGTATATGTAGCAACATCTAATGTTGATTGGAACGAGAATTCATAACGAAGGAAATGAGGCAAGAAGAATATGAGAATATCAAGCAATTTCTCCAGAGACTTCTCTCCTTTTAAATAATCATCTCTTCTTTTTCCTCAGCTTTCTCTGCAGTTTAAGATTGAAGAGACTCAACATTTCCTTCGACACAAGTGGCCTCCTTTATTTAGCCAGAGGAAAGCTTTTCTCTTCCTATTCATCATATTCTTAATAACGCACTATATATACAGAATATGTGAGACAGGAAATGTGGTTCGTTGTACGAAATATGTTTAATCTTCTTACTCAACTTATAGTACACCTACGCAGATACTCATGTGTGCAAAATGCTCTTGCTCATAATTAATACTTCATGTGGACTATATACACAAACCATAACTGGAACATTTGCTTTCAGAAAACCTTCATTGTTTTTTGTTTTTGAATGGAAAACCACCAGATGCTGGAGATCTCAGTGTTTGGTGTAACAAAGCTGTGTATGTTCATTAAAGGGTTTGAAACTGGACAGTAATAAGAGGAAAGTATCATAGAGACAACAGCACATTTGTCATCTGCAAGTGTAAAACTCATTACAGGGCACTATGGAATGTACGGCACCATCTGAATTGTTTGCTCTTTTGGTAGAGACGATAATGTATGCTGTGGTGGAGGACTAAAACTCAGAACATGTATATGTGCCCCTTTTGATCTACGAAATCCCAGGAGTTATTAATAACTAGCAGTTGGCATACATTTCTTAACCTTCCGTCCATGCCATCAGGCGATAATAAATAATGCATTATGCATAGTTTGGCTACATTCTCATTCGTCATCCAAACCCAACATGAATATTATCCACAGCCACTTAGGAAATTGAACAGCCACCACACTCCGAGCACTACGTTGGAATCTCACAATTTGCCGTAAAACATTTTCTTCCATATCGATTATTCAATGTCGTCCTTTGAATCTAATCTGAAGCGTCCAGTTTAGTTGTGTAAGTGATGACTCGTCCTATCGATCATCGGAACAAAAGACATACACGTACGTATCTCAGAAATATTTCAGTTCCCTCACAGAGACTCTATCGTCTCTACGCATTATACTGATAACCAAATTCATTTGTTAGAGTTAAACTTTTGATAGGTTGGATGAATCATATTTAACTTAATTTGTGGTATCTACTTCTCATATAATTCATGCAGTTGGTGTACATGAAATGTTGAGCGCATCAATCGAACACTTAGAGCAGTAAGTTTACGAAGACTTATTCGTATACCCCGACTAATTCAGCGGGATCAAGCAACAGTAAAAATAATGGGAGAAGTACACGTATAAGAATTTGTAGGGAACAGAGTTCAATTTCCTTTTCCTTGGAAAGAAAGAAAATGAAGCTCGTGCAGAGTTCGGATATGATAATCCACTGAAGATAGTGTGAGGTGGTAAGGTGGGCGTATTTGTTGCAAGCATTTGGTGTACATCTCGAGGTTTTCTACAAAGAAGAGAGAGAGATGAGTTGGCTGATGGCTGAAGTGAGAACTCCCCAGAGAACATACTTTCTATTTCCCCAAACGACATATACACACACACACACACCAGACAGACCAAGAAGCTACTACTACCCTTCTCAGGTGTGCCACTTCGGCTCTTCTGCGGAGATAAAAATCTGTCCAAAAGTGTACGAAGAATGTTCATCACTGTATACGATGCAGCATTTGAACTGTAATTTCTCCACTGGTGTAACTACTTTCCCTTCAACGTGTAGTCTTCATTCCGATTTACTTTCTCCTCACAAAGACCACCTCACGATCGAACTTTCATTTGTCAGGTGGCCTTATTTCACACTACTACACCAAGAAATTGGTTCATGCTCAACAGACATCTGCTCTGTCGAATACCATTCCACCGTAGGTTTTCGATTAACATTCGCCTCATCGAGGTTTTATGTACCTGCTGCCACTCACTCTTTTACATAACCTTGGGACAAGGAAACATGATGAAATATGCAGTAACTATTATACGAAAAATAATTCCTTCAAATTTACATCAGGAAATGTCTTTTGTGAACGGCTGCACTGGAATTACACTCGAGTCCCATGGAGTTCCATGAGGAAATAGGGGAAAATTGTAAGGAGCAAAAGTGCATTAGATTTGCGAGGAAGTGAGTATTAACCGATGAGGAGGGTACAGTTGTTAGGCGAGAGACATTGGTGGTATTAACAATCGAGTGTGTTTCTTGGAATTGAAATGAGTGAAATGAGGAAGGGAGTAAGGACGAATTTTGATGACCTATTAAGCAAGCTACTTTGCACTAGAGGAGAAAAGGAATAAAAAAGATTTGGTAGAATTTCCTCCGTGAATGGTTCTAACTTCCTGTGTGCCCCAAGTGTTTCCAGTAGAACTATTTGTGACGTAAGTGTTCATGTACGTGTTATGTTACTTGCGTTATTCAGTGACACTATGGAGCCCTATTTATTTTATATTTCACATCCCTCCCTATACATCATCTTTAATGTAAGCAAACACTACTGGGCTAACGGGTAGGGGACATAAATCTGAAATAAAGTGACTGGTTTGGCAACAGCAAGGGGCCGACGAGAAGTTCTATTTTACTAGCCTCACCTCACTACACTTTAAGTAAACTCTGCCTTAAGAAAGAAAGTCCTTAAAAAGACGCAAACTACCTTCCACACACACTTCCATGCAAAAGAGGGAAAGTACAACGTGTAAATCACAGTCTGTTTTTTCAAAGACATCTCCGTCTTTGTGCAGGGCATGTCAGCTCAACCCAACTGAACACCTCGAAATCCAAGTCTTAAAAGTTAGACTTCCCTTGTAATCCCCGTACACACCTTATTAAGCTTCTCCATGCAAAATTTCAATTGGATTTTGGGGATTTTCATATTCACTTTGTGGAAGAGACTTTTAAATTCATTTTACTAGGTGCCTATAAATGTATTTCAAATTTTAGCATTCGTAGCGACAGAAAAAGAACGAAAAAAACTCATTATCTGCAGCAGACTTATATTTTATATTGTCCCCTTTGGTTTGTTCCATGGTTTCAACTTCTTGTGTTCATTACACTGATGTTCTTTTGAATAAGAGTCAAGAGTACCATCATTCGAGTTCAGAAGACTGAGATGAATTCGAACATGTCAGAGATGGTGACGTCAGCAGAGGATTGGATGAAAAGTGACGTCAACTCCTGCCATAGTCTACTTTGAAAGAACCAAAGTTTTCATTCAACTCGCTTTCACTAGAAAGTAGAATTAGTAAGAAAGAAAGGTGCTCTTCTTGAGATATTATTTGCACTGGAGAGATAGTTTCCAAGCATCCGCGCTCGTTAACTGGAAATGCGAATGGTAGTGTTTTTCTACAAAGCTCTTAGAGGAAAAATTCCCATGAAATGCTGTAAAGTTCTTCCACAGACTAAAGGTTTATGTGAGGACAGGAGGAAATGGTATGGATGGATGTTACATCTGGGATGAGGCGAGTTGAGACGAGAGTCATATACACCATATATATCCCACACACTCGAATTCTATTATGTAGGAGAGTGTGCTGTGACCCTCTTATATAACTTGAGTAAAGATGTGTATGTGTGTGGAAAGAAAATAAACCTTTTGTTCGTTTACTTGCAGTCCAGATGGTGACTTTGTTTCGTTTTCTTCGATAATATTTTTATAGCTTGAAATGGGATGCGAGATACGGTGATCATCGTTGATGGTGAACACGAATGAGATAAGAAAGAATCCCTCCACCTCAGAAAAGGAAAGTTGGGCTTATTCGTTGATGAGTCTACAGGGTACACTGGGAGATGCAATTTAATCTTAGAAAGAGACGGATACAGAGGAAACGAAGAAGCGGAGGAATGAAGAGAGAAAACGCTTCATACAAACTTGAACACTTATTTTTATACCTCTCTTGAGTTGATCTGTTACAGCTTTATGGTGATGAGATTCGCTTTTCCAGGGAGTGTGAAAATGTGCAGGACTTAAGCCAACCGTCAGTTAGTAACATGTTCGCCAAAACTTTTGTAAAACAAAACTTCATATGAATAAAGAAATCGCGAATTAAAATGGAGTTACAAGTTTCACTGTACATAGTAAAAGCCAGCTTGAGGGTTGCCATCTCAATGAGGAGGTTATATACTAAGGAAAGAAACTTCTTGAGGCTGGGGATTTTCGTATTATATCCTCAGAGTTAATTCTAACTCACTAACATGTGAATGAATGAATGTGGAGAAAGCGATCATCATTGCCGATGTCGACTGTGCGTGTGTATGCGAAACGATGGGCCATTGAAATAAACTGCCAATAGTACTGCAATGCATTCCAAATCTTTGTCTGAGCAAAAGATGGGGAAAAGCGTGTTGAAATCGATAACAGGCAAGGACCCGAGTGTGTGTGTGTCTCTCGCAGAATTTCTTGGCCTTATGCTCTTCTCAAAGTCTGGAACCCAACGACAAAAGCTGAATTTCTCCTACTTTACTATCTTTTTGCCTTTATTATCAAAGAATACTTTCTAATGTATCATTTTGCTAGTCATTTTTATGAGGAACTCAGAATCAGCCTGAATTTGTGAGAAGTGTTTAATATTCTTGGAAAAATTGCTGTTACTGGGTTTTAGGAGCGTTGGGTAGAGAAACAAATAAAAGTGGTTCACAGAATTCTTTCAGGGTTTCATTGCTTTGGAATCCAGTAGAATGAATGACAATGTAGCTGAAGGTTACTGGGTATTTTAATTCAAACTTCAATTCCACAGTCTGTACAAAGGTTAATTCTTTGAAAGACTTTATTAAAACAAGCCAAGTAAGAACTTGGCTGCCACCTAAAGCTGTGCATGATCGATCAGTAGAGCGTTGTATGGAATTCAGAGTTTTCCATGCACTTCATACTGGTACACACACATGCAAATCTCCTGTGTGGTGGTTATCGCAGTTTGGACTGTTGATGTACCATTCGTATTCTATAAATTCTCATGACACTCACTTGGGGACTCCCAACGTGACTATTATGCTGAGAGTAGAGGCGACAATAATCCGGAGCAGAAGTTGCCATTGGGAAGCCAACATGACCCGGAGATCGAGGGAAAGTGTACTCTGAAGAAAAATTTACTTGGCCACATTCAAGTTTCATTAAAATTCCTTACTATCATCGAATTCTCCATTCATGGTGTTCCTGTCTGATCCACCGAGATCCATATGTTTCTTTGCAGCAGTGAAAGGACTACTTTACTTCACTACTGTTGGCTTGGCTCACATCCGAAATCTCATAAACCTCTAGACAACAATATGGAACTGCCACTGAAGTGCGTCATTGAGTGTGCTCCTTGTGTACTTCCATACAAATGTACACATGCAACATGAAGACTTTCTTTAGGCAGAGCACCAATGGAAAACTCGTTTCCTTAACAGTTACAAATCCGCTTGATACAGTTCGGCCCCTGTGAGGCTTGGCTCATCATTTGAGTATTCAAAAGTAAAATTCTTTTGTGCTCATTCCTTACTTTGCGTATGCCTTATTATCCCTCACTGCATGAAGCATGATACACACAACAAATGCAGCGCCGTAGACTGGTCAGCTAGAGTCGTTAGATTAATTCACTTTAATCTTTCTGATGGTACAATAGAAGAGCTTTTCAACAACATGCGAATTCCCGTGAACTTAATGTCCCACACATGTACCTCTATTATCTTGCACGCCTTGATCAATAAATAAATCTTATGTCCCTAGACACAGCTCATGTAACTCAGAAACAGACTACATAATGAAATAACACAAAAAATGTATTCTCCTTGGCCCAGAGCAATCAGGATTTGTAGTGGAGCAACCTCAGTATTCAAATATTTCATATCCTAGCGTGAGAACGTGAAATTCATAAGATGCTTAAGACTATGTATATATTCTTGACAAAGCTATGGTTGGTGTTTTCTTCGGGCAGGTAGTATTATAGTCCTTCCCAATCGATTCCATGTATACATATCTTTCGTTCCCTGTGCCTGAACACTATATTTCACTTCCTTCGGATTTCTGACTCTCCATCTGATTCTAGTAATCTTTCTCTCTGTGCCTGTTGTCTATGTATTAAGTAGAAGATTAAAATTTTCCATATAAGCCTTTTCAGTTCACTGATCAGAGCAATCGAGACGGGGAAAGCTGTACACGGGATTTGCTTTCACTCAATGTACAAAGCCTTTCTTTGGAAGAGGAAGGAGCCACTCATGACTACATGTGTATACACACACATTAAACCACCCATCCTTTGAACCAACCAGGGTACGTATCGTCGTTTGAAGAGAACTAATTTAGAAAGTTGAAATCGAAACAGAGCCAATTATGTGCACTCAGTTGAACTCGCTTCCTTAATGAAGGCCAGTATGGAGGAAGGACTTAAGAAAGGCCAATATATATATAAGGTTCTCAAGAATTCTACTTTCATAGCGTATGTACACAGGCATTGAGGCATCCATTGTGATTCCGCAACCTGAGAAGAGTGTGAAGCAGACCATATGCTGTGTTATTTCTACTTTCACTCTGCAATTACTCTCACTCTTCAAATAATTGATCTGAAATCTTGGCGATAGGCAGTATGGAAGCTGAGTTTAATAACAACTTTCAACAAGCTCGTTCCGTTTTTTTTCTAAGTAATGTACACTAGCTGAGTCACACAGGGAGTACAATTTTTTACCAGTTCGATCAGTCTTCACGAAAAAAATGAATGAACCCACCCACTCACCTAATTCCTATGGGAATTTTTGTGTACGTCAGTAAGAGATGGAATAAACACATTTATTACAAAAATCTCCACGTAGAAATGCGAGCCTGTATGGAAACAAACTTATGGTAGCTAACTAGATGAGGATGTAAAATGATGAAGGATATTTGAAAGTACAAAAGAATGATCGTAATTTGAACTGGCACCAGCATTACTGCACCAAACGTACAGATGGATGAAATTACGAAGATCAGTACGGTGGAAGGAGTGTGTGTTTGAAGCGATGCATTATAATGTGGGACGTGGTGGTAGGAAGGGTAGTTATATTTATCTTAGAACAACGGAGAATGTGTATTTTACTAACCAAGTTTATCCAATGCAGACAAAGTGAGCGAAGTAATCATGAAGTTGTAAAACATTTTTGAGCGAGTGCCTCTATAATGGCTAAAGTGGTCTACGTGTGCTGCTTTCTCTTTACTCTCAGAACTAACAACAACAGTTAGGCGACTCGTAAGCTCCTACAATTGCTACTGGATGATGATGGCATATTCCTTGTGTAAGTTGAACGGGAAATGCTCGAAATTCCAACTTCCGAATCTCTTTCCATTTTGGAGAACATCAAAGAGCATCCAAAAATGTCGGAACGGCGAGTAAAAGAAAATGCTGATGGACAGAAAGGAGATGAAATCCTGTCCAGAACTGTTCGGTCGTCCCGTACTCCAGTTATACATGCAGGGTTTGTTTCATTCAGTGAAGCTACACTAACACACATACACACCCATTGATTTAACAGACAGCAAAGGGTAGTTGGGAAAGCAGAGTTCTGAATCCGTTTGGGCATTTACAAATCCTCTGTGTGTATACTTTATCGCTATTTGGTTTGGGTGAAAGTAGGATGGATTGTCGTTTTCCCTTGTCTTTCTGTCGCTCAGGGTCTCCTTTCTAAGAATTGTTCACTTATTAATAATATACGAAAGGTATTTCTTTTACTTATCTACACCAAAAGGTATTTTTTAGTATAGAAATAATGTACGATATTCCAGGTGGCTGAGGATAGACACTTTTCGACCGGATTAAACTGTGTTTCTCCATATGCCCAGTGGAACGTGTGTATATAGACGTGAATAGGGTGCTATTGTCTAAAGAAAGGTTCCTGCACTAAAGGCAAAGGAATTAGGAAAGGAGATTTTGAATCCTTAATGGCGATGCACAAGTGTGCTCATTCCCAACAAGTAAATCCCCAGTATCCAATAAAACAATATGACGATGGCCGAAATAATTGAATTAGATGAGGGAAATGGGGCCATAATTATTATTGAAAGATTAGGAGATCGGTTGTCAGACTGAGAGCTGATAACTCCACCCTATAATCTCAGAACGAACATTCCCGTCTCTCCTTCCATTGCTCCTCCATGCAAACCTGAGTTCCCTAATGACTTTCACAAAACGGAAACGATTCGAAATGAATGTTTACTATAGGCGATTCAATGTCAAAACGCAAAGTAGATGAGCCATCATTCCATTTCAACTTCCCACACGAAATTGTGGTAATGAAGAGATATTTCGTACAGGCATTGAGTTAATCTCTTGCTGTCTTGCAATCAATTTCGCGTGTTTGAGGTAATTAAGACTCTCATAAACTGACTACACCAAAATGTCATCACTTGGCTTTGGTTGTATATGAATAATCTCTTTATATATTCTTACTACCACTCATTCTCGCCATTGATCCCTTCTCTTCCCTCGCCACATGAAATGTATTACACACCTCTCTTTGACGTGAGATTGAGTCAATACTTAAAACTTAAATCACGTACCTTCGTTTTGTAAAATCACAATCAGAGGAAGGTCCCTGATGAATTAGTAATGCTGTACCCTGTTCAAGTTGCAGATTCCACATTGAGTACAAGTCTGGAGGTTTGTGAGTAAAGTATCACGCTGTCTTAGACGTCTGGTAGAGAGGATTGTGGTTGTAGGATGTTAAACTGTAAATACAGGAGTCTCCATGGAGAGTGACACACATGAGGTGTATCGGAGAGATGAGACGAACAACAAGGAAATGATTGATGAGTGGGGAAGTAAGTGGCAGCAAATAGTTGAAGGAGTTATATTTGCTCAGCCAGAGTCTTAGATAGCAATGGGCCTAGGGAAAGCAGGACAATGAGGAAAATGCAAGAGACAGAGAGAGAAAGTTGTGAGCAGAAAATCAGGTATGCATAGGACTAGTGTATGTGTGTGTGTAGTAGCTGGGGATAATAGTGGGAGCCGTTGAAGTAGTAATAAGTGTGCCTCAGGTTTGTGAATACACTGGCTGGCTGCTTGCTCCGGGTTGAACCAATTTCTCTGGACCAGGAGGATGAAGTATCCGAGTGGGGCCTATGAGGATGCTATATAGAAAGTGTAAAAGGGTTCCTGTGCCTGGGACAACCCGAGGTTGACACGCTTGCCTACTGCAGATTCTCTTCATCTCTCCTTCCAACAATGCTGCTGCGCGAATACTTCTTATTGATTTTGCAGGTTTCCCTTGCCAGATAGATGTGCACTTCCTCTCCTCCTTCTTTCGTCTTAGACGAGATTGTAACTATTCCACAATCTTTGATTGAGATACAAACTTCCAGTCTTGATGAATTACTCACCTTCTCAGTCAATATAGCACCAGCAGAGTGACTGAAGGGCCTCACTCTACCATCGGTATAACAAGATCAATAAAAATAATAAGGCTATATGTCTGTTTGGAAGCCACGGGTTGCACCCATTTTCCCTTCCATCCCTTTTAGTCGTTCTAGTTACACATTATACACACACATCAATACTTCAAGTGTCTTCCCAAGGTTGCTCCGTGGGGCCTTATATATATCCCATTTACACAATGCCATTGGCGTATACTACTCAACGAATGTGCTTGCCAACGGCACTTCAAGACCCTTATTGCACATTAAACAGCGTTTAATCGCTCAACAGCTGTATTCCTAAAATGGCCAACAGGAGATGATGATTTCATTTGTAATTTACTTTCACCCATTACATCAAAAGCAAGTAAGGTACATCATTCACCGTGTAGTCATTGGAGACTCATAGGCACGCACGGGAAGTGTGAAAGAGTTCATACTTTTTCCCTTCATCCAAACTTGTAGTCATGCGATGAATGTTCTAAGGACAGTCATTTTTATTATGTTATTTGAGATGAAATATGAGTCCAGGGTACACAGTGAACTCTGACCTGTATAAAGTAGAGAAAGAGATGTGCTTTTCGTGTGCAAGGGATCTGCATGGCTTCTATGGTTTTACAAGACTTTTACTCTACCCGATGGCATCATGAGATCGTACCAAAACTTGTTTCATGTCTCCGGTTACGTTCATCTGATTTGTGGTTTCGCCCTCTCAAGGACTTTCACCTGGATAAGGATATGTAGATGTATATCCAAAGCTTTGTGCAACGATAAGCCTGTACGATCTGTAGATTCGTAGAAATGAACATCCATCTATTAAGGTTTGGCTCGTTTGATGTACCCTTTCTATTTCAGTTTGTAATTTGAAGAGTGTTCAGCCCACAACTGTGGTTTTTTCATGGAAAAACACGGATGCAGCATGGAAATGAGATATCAGACATTGGAGCTTGAAATGTTCTTGGGAACTTATTTTATTCAAGGAGATTAGGATTACAGTTTAGGGTATATATTCATTTCATTAGTAGTTGTTAAGGGCTTATGATGATTAAGGACTTAATGAACTTTTATTGATTTGTTATATCCCACGAAGATGCAGTTTTCATATGCACCTTTGCTTTGCGGACGCTTAGAGGTTTAGAAACTCGGTTACATTCCACCGTCGCAGTCATTCTACTCCTTCTGCAACATAAATAAAAAGTAAATAAGATTTGCAACTTTTGAGACTTGACGTCTTTGCACGTATAAAATAGCAATTTGATTGTCATACACGCGTCATTTCTCCTTGTAGCATTCAAACTGTAACAAAATCAAAAATAAATATTTAATTTTCTAGGAATTGCCTATGAATCAATCCGATTTCCGGCGGTGATACTACCGGAGATAACTTGGAAAATGTTTCATCTGTGAATATGCCCACTTACACCCGGAGGTTATATTATGTGGATATCGTGTTTCAACGATGGGTATCCGATTCAGATATAAAAACACTAGTGTTCATATAGTCCTCCTTCTTTCACAGAAAATCTAGAGTAAGTCTGTGAGTAAACTTACTTTCACCACTCTTACTTATTGTTAGAAGCGTTTCTCAGAGAAATCCCGAACAGTCCCCTCCTTCTGGACTACGTGTTGAGAGAGATAGAGAGGAACTAGAAACCCGTGTGTAGTATGTGTGTATCTATGTGAGCTGTAGGCACACAGCGAACACCCATCCTTCTCTATTCAAGCCTTTACTCATCCGGGGAAAGTTGAGCTGCCGTTAGGAACTTTCCGGGCATTCAGCTAATTCTTCGTTTACTCGGGTGCTCTAAGAG
>JAQGAB010001174.1:0-18300 GCA_034696565.1 Isotomurus graminis
TAAACACTCAAGTCTCGGCTTACCCCAGTAGACACGGCGTAGTCGAATCCAACTTTTTCCTTGATTTCACTGTCCGTGACTTTGTAGGGCACGAATGGCGTCTCTGTCGTCGATCCGTCCTCTAAGGTGTCGTTGCAGACCTTTGCGTTCGACGCCTTAATCATTTTCCGAGCCAAAGGAACGCTTTTGACTGCTGCGTCAATGAGAACGACTCCTACAGAGAAACTTATCACCGCGAGTAGAATCTGCACCGCTACGTCCTACAGAAGGTAAGACTGGAGAGGAGTGGGGTTTGTTTGTGGAGGGGAGGAGCTTACGATAGGCCAGAGGGAGGCGCACTTGTTGACGAGATGGAGGCAGGAGGCGACGAGGAGCGCGATGATGTCTGTGACGACAAGAACGATAAAGGGAAAGTAGAGCATGGTCAACAGCTGAAACAATTGTGCGAACCCGACATATTGCCCCTCGTGTCTGTCGGCGTCGCAGATTCGCTCGTAAGGGGGTGAGAAGATGTAGATAACGTGAACTCCTAATGTTAGAGGCGATGCCCATTGCCTGAGGAAAAGGAGAGGAGTTAGAGAAGGAAGGAGGAGGGGCGAGGGGGACTTACGATTGTGAGGGTCCTTATGATGAAGGAAGCGATGAGAAGGACTTTCTTGGTTCTGTTTTGGGCTGCGTAGTCTGGTGGTGGGCGTGGTTGGATTGGAAGAGCAAAAGGGTTCGGGCTGGGGTTGGAAGGGGCGCTGGAGGATGTGGGGAGAGGTTTCTGGAGGGTGGGGGTAGTAGTTTCGGCCATTTCTGGTGCTCTGGGTTTGTTCTGCGGGTTTTGGTTTCATTGTGAGGCTTGTTGTGTGTTTTGGGTTGTGTGGGTGGGAGGAGTTGCGTGGGAACGAGGGGAATGAGCTTGATGGGAGTGAAGAAGAGGTCGTTGAGGGTTTTTATTTCATTTTAACGAGTAGGGAAGATCAGGAATGAGTCAGTATTGGACGGGTTGGGAGTTTTTAGTTCCTATGTAAGTCGGGAGTCGGGAGGTCACCAAAGGTAGTTGAGGTGGAGTAGGCCAAAGTCTCCTGTTGCTCCTGGTTATCGTAGTTGCTGGGGGAGTGGGTGGGATAGACTTCCACTCCGCTGCGGCTGAAGGTCTTCCTTATCCGGTCTGATCTGGACAATCAACACAAGGACGATGAGGAAGGAGAGTCCGCAGACAATAGCTAAGGCCTAGACAGCCACACAAGATAAGCAAGAGACACTGATGAGCTTATCTGTCTCTACTCACCCCTCCGGAAACAATCCACGGGAATCCAATGTCCTTCTTGAGTTGGTCGTCAGAGGGGCGTGGCTTGCGGGGGGTGGTGGATGCCCAGCCAGAAGTGTTGCATTCCTTCGCGTAGAAGTCCCTTCCGTTCTGGAGTCTCGTGTCCGCCAACAAAAAGAGGAGTATCCCTGCCGCCCCTCTCAACAGGAGGAAGACCACCTGCATCGCTGCGTCCTGTTGTGGAGGTCAGAGGTTAATAGGGAGGCCGGTGGGTGGGGTTTAGGGCTTACGAGGGTAGGCGATGAAGTTGACCTGCTGGAGGAAGATGAAAATCCCCTTTTTTGGGGGTTCTTGGAGTTTGTGGACGCATTTGTGTTGCGGGTAGAGCGCAGGGAGGGTGAGGCAACCCAAAGAAAGACTCTCAAGGCGAAAGCTACGAAGAGTAGTTTCATCTGTCTCCTGTTGGCACCGTTGGGATGGAAGTTTGGTGGGCCTGGTTGGAGGGAGGTGTGTCGTGTGGGTGGTAGAGGGAGGTTTGTCCCGGCGGGGGTGGTCGAGGGGTGGAGTGCCAACCGTGGGAGGTTGGAGGAGTCGGCCATGTCTGCTGCTGCGTTGCTGGTGAGTTTCTGTGTTGCTGGAGTTTTGTTATTCGGGAGATTCCTGGGTTTGTTTCAAACACTCAAGAGTGGAAATCCACAGCAACGGGTCCTTATCTGCTGGAGAGGTCAGAGGTTGTCTGTCCGCCACTTAAGTAAACTCCCCTCGTTTCTGTTAGGGATGAAATGCTTAAGGGAACTACTCATCTAGCATCGCAGGTTTTTATTCGGATGAATAGAGAGATTAAGACGAAGAATGTAGAGACAAAGCTGAGGTGGTTAGTATTGGACAGGTTGAGCAGGGCCGGCGGTGGGATACCCGGTGGTTGGGTAGGTCGTAGACTCGTGGGGAGCAGGGGCGGCAGGGTAGTATGCTGGGGCGGATTGGACAGTCAGTTGTATTTGCTGAGGGATGATGAGGTCTTCAGGTTTGCCCAGGACAATCAACGCGATGAGGAGCAGGAAGAACACCCCGCACAGGATTGACAACACCTGGAGATTAACACAAGATGTACAAAGGAAGCTTGAGCTTAATCTGTGTCTCCACTTACCCCAGCGGAGAGAATGAAGTCGTATCCAACTTGGGCCTTAATCTCCGCGTCGGTGAGAAGTGTCGTTGGCCTGTCTTTGTTGAATGGACAGACGAGGTTGGCGTACTTCCTTCCGTCGGTGAGACTCCCGTTGGCCATAATGAAGAACATCGTCCCCACAAACACGGCCAGGAGGATGAAGAGCACTTGCGCGGCTGCGTCCCGAGGTCAAGGAGGTCATTGGAGGGGGAGGAGGTGGGGATTAAGGGAGACTTACGAGTGCCCAAACGGTGTGGGATTTGAGGGCGGTGAGACAGAAAGCGATGAGGAGGGCGATGAGGAGGCCTAAGGGAACGTAAAGGATGATTTGGGATGATTCCTCGCCTTCCGAACTCCTGTCATTCCCGCCGTCACAGTTATGGCGCGGGGCTGCGCTGTACTTGTTGATCCCGTGACGTCCCACAATCAACAGGATGAGAGTTAGTATCTGAAGGATAGGAGAGGGATATAGAAGGGATAGGGGAACTGGTTTAAAGGGGCTTACGAGGATGAGGGACCTTAAGATGAGAGCCAAGATAAGCAGGTTCTTCTTCCTCTCCTTAACTGCGTAGGGGTTGTACGCTGGTGGGGGTGGCTGAGGGGGGTAGTAGGAGATCCCTGTGGGAGGAGTGGATGAGGGGAGGGCGCCCTCCTGCTGTGTGTAATACATCGCTATGTCTGTTGCACAGTTTCGGGGGGCTCTGGAGACTTCGGCAGGAGTTTTCTCTGCGTCTTTGTTTGTTTGGAATGAGCCGAAATGCATGGCAACGAATGAAGTGAGAGTGTTTTATTTCTAGTAGAAATGTGAGAGGTTATGAGGATGAGGTGATTGATTAATGGAGAGACACAGGAACTAAGGAGCCCTGGAATAGACACCCCGGAAGTGATCGTTCATACATGAGCTGATCCCTTCGTCCGGGAGGGGGTGGCGGGGAGATTAAACCCAAAGTAGAGCGCAGGAACCCTGGAGTACTTTTGTCCGTCGGGGACGCTCTGGGTGGGAGGAGGAGGTGGAGAACCCTCCATCAAATATTCATGTCTAAAGACACTAACCAAGTTTCTACATTTCCCTGTCCCATTTGCCTCAAGTCGACTCACAAAACGACCAAACATTCTGTGATGAATATTCATAGGTTATAGTGAATTGAGTGTATCCATTTGATATAACAATGACCCTAACTAATAATATTCTATGCACAATCAATCATTAGGAGGAAGTAGTAACAGCTGATCCCTTCGTCCGTGAGGGTTGTGTGGGTGTGGTGGGGAGCTTGAAGAAGAATTAGGGCAGGAGACCCTGAACTTCTATACGAGGGTCCAACGGGAGCAGTTCTGAAGGGCGTGGACGATGAATCACTCGAGAATGAAGGCCGACGAAGACGATGAGGCAAGGGGAGTCTAGATGGCAAGCTTTGAGGTCTGTGTGAGTGTATCGTGTGCTACTGAACCAGACTGGATACATAATTTGGTTTGATTCTTTATTACGGCCACACAGGTGCAAATGAGTACTAAGTTCTACTTATCCCTTAAGGTGTCACTCGGGGTCAAAGAGTCAAACGCTTTTCCTCCTTACCGGGATTCTTTTTTTAACTAAGCGCACTTGCAATGGATAATAAAACTATGCACAAAATGTAGAATGATTATTAATTTTAAATTTTAAATTAAACCCATAGTAAAGATGCAAAACAAAATATATAATAAATCACTTTATTTGATACCTTCTAAATTAAAAGAATTGGAATACTTCATTTCATTGTCCGGAATTGAATACACCAGCCGAAAGTAAACCTTTGTTGAATATTTGTTAAACCAACCTTCAAACCAATTTCAACCAGCCGAACGGCAAGAATCCCAAAAACAATTTAATTATTTGTTAATTTTAATTGTGTAGTAATAATTTTTTGTGAATCTTATTTGTGAATGAACAGCTATTCAGGCAATTTATTCAGTTAACTGTACATTAATGCAAAACCTTCATTAACGACACTTAGTTCCTTGTTTTCAATTCAAAACCTTCAATACAATCAACACTTAAGAGCACAATGGGTGGTTATTCTGTAAATTACGTATTGTTTATTCTAAACCCATACCAATGCCAGTAATATCCTTTTGATAATACTCGTCATGTGTGGAAAATTTCAAACAATTGCTCACTCGTAAAATACGAACAGAATGAACAAACTCACTTCATTAATAAAAGCATAACTATAAATCTTGGCCTCGAATCTGGAAACAAAAACAATTTTATTACTCCTTGCGATATAAATGCAGCTTTAAGTAACTCGAATCAAAATTATTCAATCCAGCTCATGACAACCCAACACAACCTAAGAATGGCTTTTTCTCTTAAACTCCAAATATTAATGATGCTTATTGTGATCTTTGCATTATTCTGCTACTCGGTCCAAGCCGGTAAACATCACAAAACAAATATCCTTTCGTAACAAACTGCTTCTAATAATTCTTATATTCTTTTCTAATTCACAGATTGTCTACCAGCATCCTGCGTTTCCATGGGCTGTTGCAGTGGCGATTGCCCGAAATGGTGTAAGAAAAGCAAAAACTAAACCTAATTTCTTATGAGACTGGCGTTTTCATTGTCAGAAATTATTTCAGGTCGAATGTGCGAAGTGAAACACCACTGCTAATTAACTAGGACGAAATTTGACTAATTCAAATTATTTGTCACTTTGCTTCTTGGTCATTCGTTAATTGTTTCCTTTGTGTCTTAATCAGTATTCATTGAAATAAATTTTGATTCTGCTGCAATGAATGATTTCGTGATATTTTCTGAAGCCCGAATTACATCCTTTGCGTTCTATTCTCTAACTGTTAGTTCAAATTATTTAACCGCACACATTTTAAATCGAGTTGATTTTACTGCAAGGAATGTAACAATTACAAATGTTATAAGCTGTGCGTGTTTTTTTTTCATTTGACGACAGTCAACTGAAAAAAAAGTGCAGCCACTTGTGTGATTAACTTAGTTAGCTACATTGTTTTCAGATTAAATACCAATAATACTGTCTGGAATAGATATGAGAGTGCTACTGGCGTAATAAATCATAAGTTCGTAGTATCCAGCTTTATTGGATGTTTTTAATGGAAACATTTGATAGCTTTGGATTCCTCCATGCAACTGGAGTTTTCTCAGTGCGCTTAGTTTTCTCATTACATACGGTTCAAAAACTACGCCAAGCAGTCATTAGAGCCCAGTCAATCTTGAAACTCAGTATTCCACGTAGAAAAACAGATTTGTCCATAGCCGAATCCTCGTTGTTGTTTTAAAATATCAGTTTCAGTAACCCCCGGTTTTCTTTTCGTTATTTATGACCTTCCAAAGTTGTATCGATCATGATTATGACAACGGTTCTTAATTTATCTCAATACAATTGCAAATCCGCTTATAAATTAGTGGCCGTGTTTTAATACCTAACTTTAAGCAATGCAAAGCTTCTAATTGGTTCATTACATAAGGCTGCTTCTTATTAACCAATTTAAGATTGTTTCATAGTTTCGCTTCCATTCGGTTGGTAATACATACGGCCCTAGTGGGTCACATTTACCACCGAGGTCACTAAAATTTTGAGTTACCAGCTTTCTCCCTCTGATCGTATCTGGTAAATTTTACGTATTCGTAAAAATTTGGTCCTATTATAATATGACCCGCATGGGTATTGGACCTTTGTAGGTGACATGTAGCACCGAGGTCACTAATATTTTTATAAACATCTACATTTACCCTTCTGATGCTGTGTGCAAAGTTTAAGCAGCCTACCTATCTCCGTTCTTAAGTTATCGTGGGAACAGACACACAGACAGACGACATGGTGATCGTATAAGCCCAAAGTGACTGGGCTAAAAAGTCGCCGGAACAAGTGATGCACTTGAACCTCATGTGTTTTAAGAAATTATTATTAGCGTCTGGAAAGTAAGTAAGATCTGGTACAGCAAAGTGAGCCCATATGGGGATTGCTATACATGCAAAAATTGAGCACATGTAAATAAACAGCGGAATTGCTCTGTACATTCTTACTGCAGTATATACTGCCGCGGTTTCAAAAGCCAATCCTATTCCCATTATGCAAAACGCCAGATTCGGGTAATTTCATGTCGAAGAGGACATGCTAACAGAAATGGTTCCAAGTAGATACGCAAGAAGTTATCAATGTTTCTGTAAGTAACAAGGCGACGAGATTGCTTGTGTTGTACAATATTCTGCACACATTTTTTCCCAACTCCCAAAAGGATAATTGGAATAAAAGCAGAAAAAAGATGGTTTCTAAGTACATCCGTTAGAGCAACAAATTGAAACGAGGCTCTAAACACAAATATCCAAGGACGTTTTGCGGTGTGGGGGAAGAATAATTCAACAATGAAATACAGCGGATCGATATCGATATTCTAGGGAGAAAATTGAAGTTAAGAGAGACTAGTTTTAAAGGAATAGATGGTACCAAACGTACCTTTGCTTGTAGACAAGTGTGCCTGCATACCGTTAAAGACACTGGATGTACACGACCTGCGAGTGGCCCATGTGTAGGAGCTGACGATGGTAAAACAAGCTGCTAGATTAACACAAATGCAAGCCATGTATTGGGTAAAATTCATTTTAAGCTGTGGCCTCATAATTTGTACGAGAAGTATAATAGACGAGACAAGGAATAACAAAAATGCGATTAATAGTGTAAGGTGAGATAAACGAAATTTCCATTTATTATTGCGGGAAATGGATTCCATATTTTGTAAGTGGGAGTTCCAGAATACTGGATAAGTCCAAAGAATACTGTTAAAGATAGAATTAAAAGAGTCAAGCACTTGCAAACGCTCCTTTATAGTCATTGTTGAATTTAGCGATATAGCTGAAAGTGTGCTCCAGAATTTTAGGACCAGACTGAATAGGACTTAAAATATGTTCGACTTAAATGGAAAAGCCCATGCGATAACTGAACTAGTATGCCTGAATAGTTTTTCTAAAAGACAAGCCCAGTAGAAATTATGTGTTTGTGTAAGGTTTAGTTAAATATATATTGACTTTTACTAAGTATGTTGCTCTAGTTTTTGAAGTTATGGATAACTCATATGGTTAATAATTAATGAGATATTCTTTGCTGACTTACTTTTAGTCAGTCATTTATACTGAATTTCTAGATTATAATTGTAATCTTGCGGACTACATACTTCCATCAAAATCAACAACAAACCAATCAAGTATCCCAGTCGACCTGGCCCAGATAGCACAGTGGTGTTGCCTTAGTTTGGGCAGCTGGTAGTGTGTCCGAATAGTAGTCTGATCTCCCTTCCCAGAGAACGTTGTGGGTTTACTTCCTTATAGACACTGTGACTAGGGTTTCCCCACACCACACATGCCGCTGGAGCAGGATCATCTACTCTTTACGGGGGAGGCCAGGGTTAGGTGATTTCCTGAGTTAGTAAAAAATTCATGCAGTTCATTTAAAAAAATGGTCTTTGCGATAGTTCTAATGAGCTAGTTGGACGTTGAACCCACCAATATTATTAAGTTTTCCAGTCACTTATTCCAGTGCTGCAGTATAACAGCTCACCTCTTCTGACATTCATTAGAGGTGAAGTTGGAAATTTTATACCTACATCACTTTAAGCCTTACCTTGCTCAGCTACTTCGTGTCCTATTCTGATACTTATTTTGCCCTATTGCTATATGCAGAAATCGTCTGCAAATGGAACTATAAAACATTAATAATTATATAACTAACACCTGAAGTAATGTTTGAAAGCCAAGTTGAATGGGATAAAACCCCGACAATATTGCAAGCAAGACCTGCGCTATATTACTTATTGATCCAACTAGTCGTGCTTGTTTGACTTAATGTAATATCTGATTCAGAGCCATACATTAATAAATCGAGTCGTGGTTAGAGTCTATACATAAGGATTGTATGTAAGGTGTAGTTTTATATCATTAATATTGTGGCTCTTCAAAATATACTAAATTAATTGAGATCTTACAGCGAAATGTGTACTGTACATTGCGAAATGCAAATATGTACATTTATTAATTCTTGCTGTCGCATTTACTTATACCCAGCTCACTGGCCAGTAACTGTTGTTTCAAAGATTCATAATCGAAGTTTAAAGCATCATATCTATAAATAATCAGAAATGAACTTTTATTGATAAACAGGAAGTTCCCTTTAACTAAACCACATTTGTTAAATAAATATTTCGTAGCAATCGGATAAGTATTTCTTTTGTTTAAATGTATTATTCCTTGCAAATGCTCAAGTTTTAAAATTACGAATAAAATAGTTAGGTAAAACGAATTACAAGATTTTTTGTGTTGCAAATTATTTAGTTCATCTCTTACCGACTTTTCAAAAATTGAGCCTGAAGATCCCCAGAGTTTGAGTTTGTTAATATTACAGTTTTTTATTATTCCAGTAACCTGCTTGCAACACAATTCGCATGTTATTTGCCTTCATTTCCAATAACATCTGCTTGTATATGTTTTGGGGTTATGTATCCGCGAATTGCGTTTTTTATTTATTTAAGCATGAGGTTCCCTTCTTTAACACAAATTACACCACCTAAAAATCAGCAACACATAAACATGAAGCTACAAGGCATTTCATCGCATTATTAAACATTTATTCGGCAACACATAAACCATTTGTGATATCGTATGAAAAACAATTGTGATATCGTATGAAAAACAAATCTAGACACCAATCTAGATCAGTTTTATGAAAGTTCAAGGAGCACAGGAGATTTGCAGATGAAACTGCTGGTTTTGGTAAACGTTGTCATTAGAGAAGGCTTCCATGACAATTGGAGACAAATACTTTCATTCCATGGGGACAAATTCATGAGAGACAGTATAATTAAAAGATGGAGACGATTCTATGATTTTTAGAGACGCGATAAATACATGCCTTTCCATATGACCAAAATGACAAGCGTGTTAAACCTAAATCCTGGCAACAAAGCAGGGGAGATCTCAGAAACCAATAAAAATTAATTTCACAAGTGTATGTTTATCATTGTGTTGCAACTTTCTTACATTCCCCTGTACGGAATGTGAAACACGTGATGTGTGGTGAAAGCAACTTAGGTCCTCCCATAGCGCTGCCTACTTTGCGAGACACTATTTATGCAGCCTTAATTAGTCTAGGTATTTTTTGGTCTATGACACACACACATTTCTTCTTTCAGTCTTTATAGAGGATAACACTTGTTAAAAATAAGTACTCCTGGAAATTTCATGACGGTTCACAATTAGTGAAAGATCGAGAAAGCCTTGAGCTGAATAACATGATCGTGACCTAAGAAACCCCCGCTCTAATACGACACCAGTTGCAGCCAACCCGAAGCATTTAAATGTTTAACACGTTTATCATTGATGCAGATAATGCAATGAGAACAACGAGCTTTGTTAAAGGAAGCATTACACAGACAGTCGCAATTTAACACAAAGATCTCTAAAAAAACAAATAAACATTAACACAGTTTTGGACCTGTCCCAATATGAAAAATGTATGAGTGTGGCAGAAGTGTGGGTATAGTAAACGTAAAAAATAATACACCAATAGTAAACGGTAATAATTCTATGTTTAATCCTATTACTATTTTATGTTCCTCCATACTTGTAAACACAAGTTACGCTGCCTAAAGGAAAGCCGGTCGTTCCTCAAAAGCTTGCACAGTATTTTATTAATAAATAAATATTATTCACCGAGATTTTCAAATAAGAGTGTAATTATTTTAATTTTTTAAATCAAATTTTCGACCTCTTAAAAAAATAAAATAAACACAATTTAAGAGGGTTAAATCTGCTTATCGCGTCTAGCAACTGCCAAGTTATTTTACTGGACCAGATCTCTAACAATAAGTAAACTGATTACGCAGTTTTATTGTAAATTTATTTTTCTTGCAATATTCAACAATCCTTACATTTTTTTGCACTTGTGGTTCTTGAGACTTGGCACAACGGACGGTACGAGTCTTTTGCAAGTGACCCGTCACATGGGTCACCATACAAACCAGCCGTATTCACAATTGACCAGTATAAGACAACGCAACTTATGTGATTGTAGGCTCCAACTGGACGTGAAACGAGGGTACCATCTTCCCACTTAAATGTATTTGTATTTATTCCTGACGTCCAGTATCCTTGAACATAAACAAACCATTCTTGATTTAATTTAACATTTTGGTGCATATGACACAATTCTTCACTTACAAAACACTTACTTGCATGAGGCAGAGATGAATCTAAATAATCAAACTCTGCGTCTGAGTCAATAGATACCAATTTCATCGTATTGTCTTCACAAAATGCCTTCGCCTCACTTCTGTTTCCCTATTTGTTGCATGAACCTTTTTTTTCTTATTTCCGTTAAATCAAAACGTTAATCGTTAGCTATTTAAGCCAGATGATAACTTACAGAGAACTCTGTCGAGTAGTACTTCTTTTTGATAGTCGCTGTTCTAAAAATACCTACTAGTTTTAAGTTATCAAATCGTTGTTCACGTAGATTCGACGGGTTGTCAGTGAATGCATATTCTCTGTCTGCAAAAACGGCATATGTAATGATTAGAATTTCACTATGTTTCATGTACAAAAACTGACTACACTTTAAATAAATCAGAGTTTAAAAATTATTGCTCTTACAAGTAACATCGGGTACCACGTTTGAGTTCTTTTCTGCAGAGATGAAATTTATAAATAAAACTGATCTGATGACTGCAAAGCAGAGAAATTGATTAACAAAATAATTCATCATAAACTGAACTGACAGAGTTAGATAGAAAAAACAAATAGGTATAACAATATAAAATGTGCAACTTTGAATCAAGTCTACACAAAGAAAACCAACACAATTTCTTGGATCAATATATTTTTGCTACAACGGATTTAAAGTATCTGATACATTTTGTAAGAGCGAACTAAATTGGCACTCAAAAATACAGCGAACTGATGTTAAACAGCTCATGTAAATATTAACAAGAAATTCATTCCACGTTATTTCACGTCCAACTCCTAACTAATTGTACACTGACTGATATAAAACGGGTGCTAAGTGGTTTCGATCAAAAGGAGTTTGAACCTGGAATGCTTTGTTTTTCGTCAATCATACAAAATATAAATGAATGATTCGAGATTATTATTTATTTCACAAATTAGCAGTCTACTCTGACTTCCTGAAAAGTTCAGTAATTTATTCACTTGTGTGAGAATTAGGACAAGAATATGGGAATGTTTTCCGTTAGTAACGAATCTGCAGTTTTGCACATTCTATTGTTCCACTACATTTTAGCCAAGCATCACAGTGTACATTAGTCGCAGATATTACTGACTGTATAAGAATTATTAAGTATTACGTTATATCAATAAATATATAATACTAATTAACATAATCATGTGACATGATTAATATTCTTCTGCTTATCGTTATTTTGTCATTGTATATCGATTAATTATTCATGAACATCAGATACAAAATTATTATTTTCTGGTAGCATTAATTATTTATTAGTAGTCAGTGTTCGCTAACATACACTTTAGAACGGATTTGTGCAGCACAAAACAACGTTATTTAAATCAGGGCGACTAGTGTGAATAATGTATCTAATATGATGTGAAATATGTTGTCAGTTTGTGTAATCTTGGCTACCAGGCATCCCGTGGTCATTGGTATGAAGAGGCAAAAAATTCGGGCATAAAATAACCAATACTCTTCTTACAAGATTACGTGAAAAGATTAGTTTCTAACCACAACATACCCTACTGTACTAAAGAGGTGAAGACCAATGCATAAATGGGGAGAGTAATGCACAGTAGGTATAAAGAGAATTGTACCTATCCTGGCCTAAATGAAATGATGTGTAGTAGCATGAGAGATGCAGGCAGGCAGGCAGCTTTGTAATCTAAGTAACAAACATTGCTGATTAAACCTGTGGCTGCATACGAGTGAAAGCGAGAGCGAGTGCTGTGACAGTTTTTGGGGTGCAAAGTGTTCCACGTGTTGCAGGACTTGTTATTATCTTGATATTCCACTTCAAGTTTATCTCATCTTGCAATATAAAAGCTATGTACGAATAAAAGGGTACAAGAGCAAGCAACAAAAATCATCCTCCCTTTCATAGACAACTTTTGTTTGACATACTTTCTCTACTTTTTATTTCAAGTTTCATTTATCAAGCATTAACTTCGTATGAAATGTCATTTGTAATTCTTCGTAAAGCCTCAGTGAATGAACTCACTACTTATCAATACAACAGTGAACAAAACATTAGTATTAAAATATTAGTTTGCCGGTGATTAGCTCAACACTCCATCAGTGAAGAATTATAATTCAACACGGAGTATTATTTGTACAAATTGCGTTGCTCAAACTCGTACACGATGTTTTCAGCCCACCCAAGATTTGGTAAGTAATTCGAACAAAAGTTTTTATACTTTGATACCGTGAAATAAACTGTCATGAACGTATAAAATAATTTCAGTACAACAAACTGACATCATTGGCGGAAGCGAAGCCATTCCAATTAAGTCTTTCTCTTGTGAGTATACTAAAGCCTACAAGTTCCTTTTGAACCGAGAAATAGGCACGTTTAAGTAAACATTTCCTGCTTGCAGTGTCAGATAAAATTTTTGGGGGAGGCCCGGCCAACCAACACGAGCATCCTTATCAAGTGCATTTGGATTACAATAACACCTTTAAATGCGGTGGTTCGATAATAAATGCCCTAGTAATTTTAACTGCTGCACATTGTTTCAACAATACTATAGCCAATGGTTTTGTGGTGGTGGCTGGTGATCATGATCGGTCAAAACATGAAGGAACAGAGCAGATTATACAAGTGGAACAGTTTATAATTCACGAATATTACGATTTAAACACAAAAGAGAATGATATTGCTCTAATGATCCTCTCAGAACCATTAAAGTTTAACGAGTATGTGCAGCCTATCGAATACCCACGTACTCCTCAAGAGTTTTCAGGTTTTGCCGAAGTAACAGGATGGGGTAAGCAAAGCAACGGGTTTTATGCTTCTGAGCTCCAGAAAGTACAAGTGTCAATTGTTGAAAGAGGAGCTTGCAGACACGCTTATTCCAGTTATAATCGCACAATAACTGAGAATATGATTTGTGCTGGAAATGAAGGAAGAGATTCTTGTTGGGGTAATTGTTTTAAAATATTTGTTGGTCGTACATGGTGTGTTTAATAGTTTTTGAATCCTTAGGCGATTCTGGAGGACCTCTGATATGCCTCGGAATAAGTTCAAACAAGCGGACACTTTGTGGTATTGTATCGTTTGGAAAGGGCTGCGGCCTCAAAGAATTCCCAGGTGTATATGTGGATGTATCAAAATATTCTAACTGGATTCATCAAACGATAACCGACAAGGCGTAAGATTAAAAACGGCATTGTTTTAAAAGCTACTTGTTCACTGTCTAAAATCCCACAGAAGTAAATGTATGTCTAACCAATTCCGTTGCGTCTCTAACGGATTATGCATCCACGGTTTATGGAGATGTGACGGTATAAGTCACTGTGATGATCATTCTGATGAGAAAAGTTGTTCTTTAATACCAACCTTAACAAAACCCCAGTAAGTTATTTAAACAGAAATACCTGTAATATATTTATTAACTATTCAAATCACATTAACTCATAGACTTGCTTGCAAACGTAATGAATTTCGTTGCCATACTGACGCAAAATGCATTGATTTTTTGTGGGAATGCGATGGAGACTTTGACTGTGACGATAAATCTGACGAAAGGGATTGTCGAACTTCAGGAAACACAGCAACTTCTACGTAAGTAATCATGAGAGAACTTATAATCGAATTATTGAAAGCTCTAACGGATTACAGCGATACAACAAACACATCAACATTTGCGGCTAATTCTACAAAGCCTTCTTGCGATAAGAATCAGTTCCGCTGCCATTCGGATGGTCTTTGTATCCACATAATAGAAAAATGTGATGATATTGCAGACTGCAAGGATGGTTCAGATGAAAAAGGTTGCACGATAGCAAAACCTCCGTCCTTAACTCACAAGTGAGCACTAAATTATTTGCTGACCAGCGTTTAGTAGTATCATTTTAAATATGCATATCCCAACAGGCCTGCTTGTAGTGATGGCAAATTTCAATGCGTGTCTGATAAAAGTTGTATCGACTTATCTTGGAAATGCGACGCCGAGAGCGATTGCAGTGACGGCTCAGATGAGACAGGTTGTCCAAGTATATCTTGAAATTACAGTGAGTTCCAAGAGAAACAGAACTTGATCCAAATTGCTTATTCCTAAACATGTATTTATTTATTTTAAATCTTGTAATTCCATCAGCACTTATCCGCTTGTCAACTTGCAACACTTATTCGTATTTCGTTTACTATTCGGTAATTCGTAAACTATGAAAGAAGTGCAAGGAAGATTTGATTTATTATTATACTACATTATTGGAAAGGCACAAGAATATGTTAGTATTAGTAGAATAGAGTAGATAGCAGTATTTTTGCTTTTTTATACAATTTTGTGTGACCTAATACAGAAAAGAATTGTATACACTATTATTATAATCTGTGACTGAAATAAACTATGACTTTGACTATTTCGTGAAAAACTCAACACAACAAATGCGTTAATGTTGCAAAAAACTACTGGAAACTGTCGGCGTACTTGGGAAGTGTGAAGGCCATGGAGAACCTCGCGGAGGCTTCAAAGCGACAAGGAGCGTTGAGGGAAGCTCAGGAATGGTTCCACTACGCGCTGCTCAAGGGAACCAGAAACTTCGACCTCAAGACTTCCAACGACGTCTACGTCCACGACGCTTCGCTGGAAGACTCCTGCAACCCAATAAACTTTCGACTGCAGTTGGAAACGTATTTGAAGGGCAGCAGACTAGCGGGTCTCGTGGAGAAGGAGTGTAATGTGTTGGGACACATTCCGCAACCGTTTGGGAACGGCGCGGAGGGGGAAGTCGTTAAAACGCGGTACTTCGGCACAGAAGCCTCCTTCGTGACCAACTGCAGCGCATGAGCCTTCCTGTGGCGAACGAAGAAAAGGTTGAGACTCGGGAGGCGTGTAGGTGACCCACTTAAATATTCACACGTGGCAAAGGACGTGGAATATTCTGTTGATTGTTAGGCGGGAATTTCTTTCTTCTGGTCCCTCACACAATTATCACTCACCCCGTATCATCGCTCTTTATATTTATTTCTCTCCAGCTAGTCCAACATGTCCAGGGAGGAACAGAACTACTGGAAGCTCCATTCCCTCTGCCCCCATCTTCCTCCGCGGAATGTTCCACTCCTTCTGGATGGCGCTGGAGGGGGAGGAGTGGACCGCGAATGGTCAGCGACTCCAAAGTATGTCTGGCATGCATGACATCTTCCAGGGGGACGCAAACTCCAAGTGCAGTTCCACAAGAAGAATCTGGAGAGCGGGAAGTCAACTCTGTGGGACTTGCCACTCCTCCTGGACATCCTTAAGACGGGAACATTCCGCCGTGACCTTCTGCGACCTCTCCCAGTTCACCAACGACAACGTCTGGACCCTGAAGAACACGCGGAACCAAGTTGTCCACGCTCCTTCCAACGAGATGCCCAGCAACCGTCTGTGGAGTCTGCGGGTCCTGATGTCAATGGGAGTGGAGTCAGGTGGGTCAGAACTCTCAGGACTGTCTCTCCCAGCCATCAAAACAGTTCCAAGCGGTGGGATCTCCATGGAACGTCTTCTGGAGGAAGTCCCACGCCACCTTCTTCCTTCAAGACGTTCTTGTTGGGTTTGGTTCGCTGGTGTCGCTAACCCCCGTCTGAATCCGTTAAGCGTACTTCGGTGTCGCAACAAATGACCACAATCACTCTCATTGGTTACTTTGAATGTTTGAATTAAGCTCCACCCCCAGCGCTGTCATTTCCTGCTCCCCCTCATTAGACACCCTCAGCCTCTGAAGGTCATCTGCCGCGACAAACCTACAAATAAACTACAAATAGCCGCGGGTATTCAGATAACTCCACACGTGACCTCCAGATAACCCGTGTCGCGCAGTAATTAAACACAGGAAACATTTAGACAAATACGGTTTATTGTATCCTTCGACTAGCGTAGATTCACACAGCGCGCGACTTGTTGTCTCTGTCGAAATGTCGACCTTCCTGTCTACGAAATTCCGCATATCTCATGTATTGGGAACTCATCAACTCCTGCGATAAGCCCCATGTCCCCATGCAGAATATTATTCACCATCGCGCGCGCCAAGTATCCCGTCGTTGTCGCTGAAGGCGAATTCAAAAACGGTTCAATCGTAGTCGCCGAAGGCCCTCGACAACTTCCACAACTGACCCTGTGACCTTCAGATCCTTCTGGAACATTCAGTACGCACTCTCACATCCAGACTTGGACAACGGAACCTTAGCTCCGGCAGCTCCGGATTCCTCTAAAGAATCGTGGACACTTCGAAATTTAATCGCAATTTGGATACATTCAGGATGTTCAATGTTCTGCAGGAGTTGTTCGAAGTTGAAGGCAAAGGTCAGTTCGGAAAAGGTCATGTGGTGCAGCGTTGGGGTCTGTAGAAGTGTCTGTCCCGCGATGATAATGCCCCTAGGAGTTCTTCCGAAGACGTGCTACACTTTGGCTTATAAGTTCTGGGGAACCCGACACAGACAGCTTTCGATTTGACGTCGCTGGAACAGGGAGAGGTTGACGTTGTCTTCGAGGGTCGACTGGTTGCCGGTGAGGATTGCCTGGAGAATTAGACGTACGTCAGATAGAAACCTGGAGTAACTTGGGGGACGCTTCGTCGTGGGTGATGTACAGCTGGATCGCTTGGAGAACCCAACCCACGTGGATTTTGAGGATTCCGTTGAACAAGTCGTGGTTCGTGACGCTCAGCTTCCAGCAGTACAGCGAGAAGACTTTGAGGACAAAGAACAACAACCGCGGTCATCCACGGGAAGAATAACTCAAAAAGCAGGAGCCCTGTTCCCGTCGAATGTGTTTCACCAAAACGACGCCGCAACGGATCCTTCTGAGGTACTTAAGCACCTACCCACTTAATGCCCGCAAGGTATCCGCTTCAATTCTAATGAAGGCGGATTACAAGTGGCGCGGTGTCGAAGTGATGGATCCTACGGACATTCTGAATGACCTGCGGCGTGTCCAAACGTCGGCAGAGTTTGTAGCGCTTGAAGGGCGGTCGTGGGTGATTGAAGACTGTGCGGTGAAGGATACGACGGCTGTGAGTCTCTTGACCACCGTCCTCAGCTCCACTCCCAACTTATCTCAGCTTAAACTCAACATGGGCTTTCTCTCTTCGAACGTCACAGGCGTTTTGTCGTCCCAAGCGGTCCAGCAGACGTTGAGGAATCTCACTCGCTTGCATTTGGTGAGGATGACGAAGCTCAATGGTCGCTGGACACATCCGCAGCGATTTAATTCCGAAGAGGAGGACACGTTCAAGAGGAACTTGGGCTTGTTGACTGGACTTCCGAACCGTCTCAAATGTTTCCAGCTCACCCAGTGGACTTCACTTGAAGAGACAATCATCGACAGTCTCAACCGTTCTGTCCTTCGACTCCTCAGGAACAACATAGCGACGTTGGAACACCTGGAACTCCATTGGATTGTCTGGCGGATGCAGGAACTCCGGACGCTAACCTTTCCAGCGTTAAAGTCTTTGACTGCGTCATTCGACTCGGATGAGGACACGCTAGGAGAGTTTTTGAAGAACCAAAGGTCACTGGAAGAGTTGTGGCTGAATTCGTTGGTGACGATGAAGCCTGGAGACCCTCTCCGCAGGGCGATAAAGGAATGTTCCCTTCGACTCAAGAAACTCCACTTGTCGGCGTTGAGTTTCGAGGAGGAGGACTGGAGCTTCTTGGC
>JAQGAB010001175.1:0-18298 GCA_034696565.1 Isotomurus graminis
TTCACACACACATTCATATACACACCCACATGGGGAGTTCCGGTTGGAAGGTCTTGTTGCATTTGATGATGAGTTCTTGCCGTCCCTTTCTCACACAGGTTCTAAAAGGATCAGCAACTTGCTTCTATGCTTTCATTGGATTTGACATAATCGCTACCACTGGAGAAGAAGCAACGAATCCTAAGAAATCGATACCAATAGCTATCGTTGGGAGTTTAGTTGTTGTTTTAGTGGCTTACGTCACTTCATCCGCTGTACTTACATTAGTAGGTAATTGCCTTGGGATTTTCTTGGGAATATAAATTGAACTGAGACTTTAGTTAGTTGTGAATAAATGGAATATTTTATTTGAAAAACTTTCTCTTTCCAGTGCCGTATGATGAAGTTTCTCAAGATTCCGCTCTTGTGGACATGTTTGGTCAAGTTGGAGCTCAAAAGTGTAAATATGTAGTGTTCATTGGAGCATCGGCTGGTCTCACTGTCTCCATGTTTGGATCTATGTTCCCTATGCCTCGAATTGTCTATGCAATGGCCAAGGATGGCCTCATTTTTCAGTAAGCACGTCACATATTTCATGGGAATTGGAAAGCAGATTTAAGAAACCACTTTTTCCAGGCGGTTGTCAGAAATCTGGAGCGTAACAGGGACTCCTGCAGTTGCAACAGTTGCGCTGGGATTGATGGCAGCTCTGGCAGCGCTCATTATTCAATTGGACGTTTTGGTTGAAATGATGTCCATTGGTGAGTACAGAAGTAGAGAAAGTGTGTCTTGAAACGGAGCTTACGTTTACTTTCTGACGACAGAGTTGTAAGGCACTTTCAACCAAAAGTAACCTTGTAATGTGAAGAAAATACTTTCACCTAAAGATATCTTTCCGCGTGTGTCTGCATGTCACAGCATGTGAGGATGTTAAGTAGCAAATGTTTCCTAATAACCCATCTCCACCCAATTTGTGTTTCCTAAGACGCTTTTATTTTTATACGTGTGACGCGCACTCCTTTCTGATCCCCCCGGAAAGACAGAGATAAATGAGTTTCCCTTATGTTCCAGGAACTTTGTTGGCGTACACATTAGTATCATCATGTGTTCTGTTGCTTCGGTACCAACCTACATCGACAACACTGGTGGACCTTTTGCCAGAGTCCATGAGGACTCCATTACCAGGAACCCCTGCAGCTGGAACGCCGACTGGGGGTGCCACTCCCACAAAGGACTATGGAACGTCACTTTTCCTCGGACAGCAGTCCTCAGCCTCTGCGGCTCAAGATTCGTACCGTGGCTCATCAGGTTATCCAAATGGTCATCAGTCTTCACAGCGGCTCAGTCTCTCTCTTGGCCTCGGAACGAACTTGCTGTCCGGGTCTTCTCCACCAGTGGTCGGTGGGCCTGTGCTCGTCCGAAAAGTCACACGAACCTCTCCAGACTCTGATGATACAGATACTATTGGAGACACGGAAGCGGATGATGCATTTCTCATGGCAGATAGGAATGAGTCTCGGTACTACGGTTCAGTTCATCCTGGGGCTACTCCACGTATGAGTCGCTGGGAAAAGCAAATGAGGTTTGGTGATTCCACTTCATAGGATGATGAGACATGGAGAAAGTACCTGAAAACCATTATTTTGTAACAGGTTGCTGCAATATTTATGCCCAAAATTACTTCCATGGAAGGAACCTGGTCCCTGCACAGAGGAAACTGGTCGTCTCGTAACAAAACTTGTGGGAATTCTCTTTCTCCAAATTATTGTTTTTGATCTCCTTCTCGTTGCTTGTGTGGGAAGCACAGGATTCTGGGCCAGCTTGGGTACATTCCTTTTAGTACTCCTGTTCTTTGGAATCATGTCGTGTCTACTTATCATTTCAAGAAAACCTCAGAACAAGTAAGGAATTATTTATCTCATAACTCACAACAAATCCAATTATAACTTTAGAGAGTTGACCTTTAATGAAACTTTGTTTATGGAATATTTAGCAAAGCTTTAATGTTCATGACTCCTGGACTTCCATTCGTTCCAGCAATTGCTGTGATGGTTAACTTCTACTTGATTCTGAAGTTGTCTATCTTAACACTCGTCAGGTTTACTATATGGATGACGCTAGGTAATTTGATAGTTACACAACTAAAGCATAAGTGAATGTTTAATCATGTAAGGTTGTTATTTGCAGGATTCATTATGTATTTTAAATACGGGATCAAACATAGTTTACTAGAGGTGAAAGAAGACCCGGCAGTTGAGATGACATTCTCTGCAGGGAGTCCTTCAGTTGAATCAGTAACTGGGATTAAAACCACTAGCCTGAGCACAAGCACACATCGATAAAAGTCTGCAACTATGAAACTGTAGATTAGGTGGACTAGTTGACAATTGAGTGATTACTATTTTTTAAGACTATGGAGATCATTCGTAGCTAATTTGAGATGATATCAGTTTTTGCTACAATATCTTTTTACTCTGTAATTTTAGTGGATCGTACCTGCGGTGGTGAGGGGGTATTATTTTTATGACTCGTTCGTCTTCCTACTTTATCGTCATCCTTATTGTGTGCAGTGTGTATTGTGTGTTACATCATTTTTCAAGACGATTTGTCTCTGTTAGTATTTTGTGTAGCATAGTCCCATTTTATACAAAGTTTTTTATCGCTCGGCCTAATCTATAAGTATCCGACAAAAGTGTCATGTATGCCAGAGAATGATATCCCACACACCCATGCTGTCCTATTCATCATCGTAGCAGAGGTCAAATGTTGACCTGTAGCCATAAATTGTAATTTCTTACTGTGAGCTGTCTTCACTAGACAGGCCTCGTTCATCATTATTTCTAATCGCCGTGCTAATCAGAAATCAATTAGTGTAGGGGAAATACAGTTTGAATTCTCTCGATGTTCTTGTGTCTGTGTGAACACTCTGTCTGTATAAATATGCATCTTTCAAGGTGCCCAAGATATCTTTTACCTTTCTGTCTGACCTGTTGTATGTGACTGTATGTAATATCTACGTGATATTTATAATCTTTTCATGTGTGACTTTCTCCGTGATAATAAATCTAAGGCGTTCTTATAGTCTTCTGCGTAGCCTTTGAGAATAGAATAGCAAGAAAGAATTGGAACTTGGTACGTTGATCGTGCCGAAATTATCAGTTTTATTGATTGTTGAATAGTTTAACATATACATATCATTCTGGATCAATTTAATTTAGTGTTTGTTACATTTACAAGCTTAAAACATATTGAATACTCTAGTTTCCTGTGATTCCATTATTACCATTTACCGAGTTTGACTTTTGACTTTGATCCGCATGAGCTATTCTATTGTGATTCATGTAACTTTTCCATTTTAAATGCATCCAAAAATCAAACTTGTGATTTTGATTGGAGTGACACTACAAAAATTCAGAATGCAAAAATACAATCAAATTGTCATAAATCAGCTGGAAATTCAATCAATGCACAATCAACAATACAAAAAATTACATGTCTTTGATTTCCTGCACAGCTAAACTGCATGATAATTATAAGGTTTTTTATTACTATCATCCAGATTGTTGAACAGTATGTATCAATTTCTATTACCTCATTGTTCATTAATGACTGCATAATGTATAATTCAATATTCAGTATTGATTCCTTGGTATTAACTAAAGAAGGTTAAGGACGTAGTGTGAGGATACTTGTTCAATGTCACCCTGTGTAGTGTTTCGAATTGTTCAACTACAAAGTGTAATAATACGTACTGTTTACCTGTGTTGTTCGTTGTTATATACAGACATATTGTTGACTGTCTAGACACTCTTACAAAATGTTATTAAAAAAATATAGAGTTTATCATAGTAGTACGGAAATACAGATAGATCAACATAGTCTACGAGAAACTGAAACAATAGTGTATTCAGAATACTTACAAACAATAAATCTTAAACAAGCAAAGTATCAATTTATGATTGATTGCTATTCATTCTTGGATCTAACTATTAAATCTATGGATGGGCACGGGGATTAAAATACTTCCTCAAATCCAGTGGAATTGAAATGAAGTCATCATAGTTATATGAGACCAGTTCTTTGAGTCTTGCACTTTGTTTTAGGTGATCAACTGTGAACGAATTTAATGGGCTCTGTGTGAACAACTGCCAGTTCCTGTCCAATTAGCAGTTCTCTAAGGCTTTTAAAATTTTTATTGTGCGAGTTTTAGTTTCGTAAAATGTGCTGTTGGAAAAAACCGCTCCCATCATTAGACAATAATTTCTGGAGAAAGAAAATAAATGATTATTTTGAATATTTCTTTCACAAGACGGAGGGGAAAGTCACGTTTTATTCTAGTACAAGTTTTGTTCTATAAAATATTCGAATATACGTATTTGCTTATAGCCTCAAATGTTGTTTGAGATATTCGCGAGATCAATTGATGAGATGACGAGTTTATAAATGCGATTTGATATTTAAGGTTGAAAAACTTGATAGTCATCTGCATGATACGAAGTACCCTTGCAGCATATAAGTAAAAACAAGCAGTCAACATGTATTGCAGAAGTTTGTAGTTTACGAATGCCTCTCTTATAACTAGGATTAGGATTAACAAGGAGCTAATTGGCATTGGACAATTATTTATACGAGATCAGGTGTATTCTCAAATGATAGGATACTTTGTAACGCGAAAAACAAGTTGAATATACGAATATTTTGCATTTTAATCAGGAGAATTCGAGTCTAATTGCATTTGACTTCAATACAGATAGTTTGGTCTTTCTATTTTAATATTTCAAAGATAAGCTTTCAGGTAGGAGGCCTTATAAAGTTGCATTGGGGAAAAATTGGAAAATCTGCTGCATACAATTTTGAAATTATAAACATACGTCAAACCAATTTGGGTGTCAATTTTCAACGCTTGAATATTGCAAAAGGAACTTGGCAGTAACTTTTGTACTCAATCAGTTGAGTAGAATTGAGAAACCAGATTCCACATCTTCATACATAAATAACGATTTGTACATGTACCCTGATTCTCGAAGAAAATTTCTTGAGCTCCGAAAGTCACAGAAACGATAGATTGTGATATGTAGTCAGCATAAAAAATACAGAAAAGCTGTTTTCGTATTTCAGATAGGGCAAAAATTCACAGAGAAAGTCAAGAAGCTAAGACTTGCCGTTACCTCTCACAGCAACACTTGCAAAAACCTCTCGGAACCACAATGTAAAGTACCTCAAGCCCAAGCCCAACATCTCAATCTTGAATTCAACACATTCAGTCCCTATTCATTCATATGACCTTTGAAATTCACGTAGACATGATGATAATATATATGAATCGCATGCTGTCAGAGTTTCACTGTTCATGAATACATTCAGGAAGAAGTACGTGGCGGTCCCATGTTGCTCGACGGTATACTTTTCCCATAACTCGGTTGGATGACCTAGCCAAAAGGAACCTTCACATTCCTTCATAGGAATGTGTAATAATTCATCGGGCGATAACAAAGAACGACCAAGTCTGCGGGAACGTCTTCTCTGTACCTTTGAAACGAGAAGTGTTAATGTTCTTCCACACCTGCAACCTGCGAGAAATTCAGTTCCTCAGAGATCCCAATTTAAAACGAGAGAAATGAGGAAATTCTGTGAAATGTAAATGTTGTGACATCCCCATTGAATTCAATTGTATTGCACAGCACACGCTCTTCGCTTTCACCCGAGTAGTACAATGGGTTGTATTAGTCTTCCTCTATTCAGTTGGAAACAAAGGATGGCTCGGATTCATGATTTCCCTAATTGAACAGTGGCTTTTATTAGTCCTCCAGCTTTGTTACATTTGCTAGGCTTCGTGAAACCGTGTTAGATGTACTTAATAGCAATGCATATTTAACATTTCTAACCTTTCCAGGTATATGTTCCTTGTGTAATTTCACCCGGCTAGAATCCCACCTACCTAACGGACATAATAAAAGCAAAGTTACGTTAAAGTACGGAAGGACTAACTGTAGTACATGTCAGTATGAGTTAGGTACTTCAGGCGGTACTCTCAACTCTTCCGTCTCTTTTAATTCGAAGCGGAGGATCAGAGGGATATGTTAATGCCTACAGATGCTATTAACGTTGGAAGTCCGCAGGATCCAATATGGTCGTGGGTTGTGATATTAAAAGAGATAGAACTATGTGACAGTAACACAGTTTCGAAGAAGTCATGTATAGTCATGTTAGGAGTTTAACGAGATAATGCCAGAAATAAATAAATTGAAGCCGAAAGAAGCTGAAAGACCTAAGACATAGTTGAGAAGAGCAGACAAAATATTTCAGATGCTGTGGAAATGGGATGGTGAACCTTTTGCGCACCTGGATGGAATCTAATCAAGCCAACCGTCACTCGAATCAATGGAACACTAAATTACACTGCCTTTCTCTACCATTAATTAATGAATGTAATTGAATCATTCTCTCAAATTAACATGCTCTGAAGGCGAGAGAGAGGTGAAATTCCTTTTGGCAGCTTTTTGATCAATAGAGCAAGGCTTGTGGTTTAGGTTTCGTCTTCTTTGGACGTTTGCACATTTTAGAGAATTCAAAATGAAAGTAAGGATACATTAAGTGTAATAATTAAATAAGTTTGTAATATTACGGTGCAATAGCTGCAAGGTATGTTCCAGGTTTTAGCATTCCTTCGACACTCGAGAAGTTCCAAGTATTCCAATGAATCCACTTGAGATTGGGAATAAAACTTGCGGTTACTAGTGCGCTATGAATCTCCATACGTTTCGCTATACGAAACTCTATGTGAATTGTAGAGAAAGTTTTCAAATTAGGCCTGTGGTTATTTTAATTCCAGGCCATGAAGATACCCCGTTGATAGCTGTGCCACGATGTGCAAAAACAAGGACCCAGCTGAACAACTTACTTTCTTGCTTGAAAGTTCCATCATCCCTCGCGTACGTGTCAGTCTGTGACACAGATTTGTGTTAATATGAAAAATTATTTTCATAATTTCAAGAACAGCGTTTAATCATAGGAACATCAATATTTATTAAGTACTCTACAGTTTAGTACATATTTAGAGCTACAACATTTATATACTCTTCAAAGATTTGTTATACATCCAGGATCTCTGTATAAAATAATTTTGACTTGTAGTTGTTTTATTATGTCTGCTGACAATCATGATCTACTCTAAGGTGTATTGAGTACATATTTGTAACATGATATCAGGGTTAACCATAACATTTATGTTTATTTATAGTTTGTCTCTGATGAAAATAGAAGGACAGAATGGAAACAATTTATTCGAATATGCCTTGTAGTAAGGTAACAATTAATCGTAATCTGAATTATGTGAAGGTACTTTTTGAGGATTTATCCCCCGAACTGTTGGCTCTTGGTAAATATCAATCTCAAACACGGAGTGTTCATAACAAGAACTGTCCTGTCGACAGCGGAAGTACACAAGTGTGCATACGACTAATCAGGTGAAACTATTTCTAACCCGATCACATAGGTGACCGACAAGATTAATTCTGTCTGAGGTACCAAAATCATAAGTAGATCTCCAATTAGTAGACGTTGACTCGGCTGAGACTATTCGGTAACCCCGTCTACTAATCTTCAATGTTTAAGCAAGTAGATTTGCTTTAATCATCCGACTGAATCTCACACGATTTTTTTTATTTTCATGTTTCGTGTTGATATGTTATAACATTTAGTGCTTTTATTAAATACTGTTGTGATTCTCGTTTGGTGTGCTGTAAACTATTTCGTGTAGTCTAGTTTTCAATTCAATCCTACGTATTAACCTTAACCGACTTTCTGTTTTTCATTCAAAAGTACTTTATGACATTAAATATCTGATCCACAAATAAACGAAATCAGTTTATAAACTAATTTTATAAATCAATAGCACGCGAATAATTAATTTACTATATGTACGTAATCAGATTAGAACTACTCACTGCTCTAGGTTAGAAATTTATTCATTCAAACCTGATTTATTAGTAATTACGTTAGAAATAAGTGAAAACAGGCGAAAGAGGAGAGGACTAAATTCAATACTCCTTTGTTTTTTCGCCAGATTTTTAGATAACTGTGTGGTTTTAGTAATTGAACGCAAATATTACTTTTCTTCCATAAAATCACAGATATTTAAGTTACAATCACAAAGCAGGAAATATTGCGGCTTCAACTCATAATGACCTGTAAAGCGAGTGGTAAACAACTTCTGCACTGCCAACTACATAAATGGTTTTGTGTGAATAAATTGAAGAATCGAGTTACCAGTTTGATTGATAAAATTCGATTCATCTTTGTTTCATATAAATTTTCTGGATAATATGCTGCAGAATCAAACCTGCGGGTTTTATACTGAATCCGGAGCGTCCCAAGTGAGTAACTGGAGACTAGCTGACTTGGCCATTTCATTGCCAGATCCACTACCATAACTGCCAAGAGCAGTCGTAACCTGATGTCCGGCGGATCTCAGTGATCGGGTGTATAGTTTGAGGACTTGACAATTACATGTGACTGAAAGGGCTATAAAGATGCCCTGGAGGGCAGATCCGCAAGCAAATACAACCCAAGCCAAATGCCATCCAAATAAAACGCTACCTGCTCCAGCCATTATAACAACTGATAAGAAAACTAGGATCCGAACAAAGAGCATCAACTGCAGGCGACGTCTTCTCGTTTGTTTTTCCTGTGCCTGCAAAAATCACAGAATAGCTTACCAACAGTTTGACATTCATTTAATGAAGACATCAAATGGAAGTTACATATATTCCTCGCTGAGCTCTTTTTCAGGTCAGAGCTTAAAATGCACAGATGGTATAACTATTGGTCCTTTCTTATCTTTGTTACTCATTAAAAGTACGTAATGTGAATGATTATTAGCCACCATTCGAGAACAACTGATACCCTCCAATGATTCATATCACAGAATTGTGTTTGGATTTAATGGATACATGAAGAAGCTAGGATATTATTTAATTTGATTCGGGTACGATCTAATCACGTACAGTGTTGTGTCACGTTGTATATTTGGCATCTGGCAGGCTACACAGATACATGACACCCAAAAGTAATTTATTGTGTTCTCCAGTCATATCATGAAACTCCATGTGCATCAAAGAACTGTTTGTTTACTTACAGTCTGTGAATACAGTACGACTATGAAGGAACCTATACACGGAGCCAACTTGTTTCTCTGTTAACTTTCTCCAGACATATCGCACGATCGCAATGTGAGTATTGATACAATTATCACCAAGTGAGTAGGATTCGATGTGAATGTTAGCTCTCAACAAGTAGGCTATTTGCAGACGCTATCAGGAAAAGTGGGTTTACCAACGAAGGTCTAAATGGGTGTCTGGTTTCACGCTACTCTACAAAATGAGGATATAATAATTTGCTCTGGCTTTCCATGGGCAGCTTTGTAATATCATCATTTATTGTTATTTACGTCACATCTGGAGAGCTGGGCTTGCTATATATCTTTTATTATGGGAAAAGTCTCACTAGAGGAAACAAAAGGAAAGTTGAGTGAATACGAAGTATCTAAAGGATTATTTCTATTCCCATTAGCCATGAAATATCCGGGTTGCCTTTCTTCTAGCTGACCAGCAGAAGCCAAGACCAGAGACCCACACTCGACTCAATTTCTATTTCTTAGAGCAGGAGAATATAAGGATCTCTGGGAGAAAGCAGTCTCATTATCCAGCCTGTCCAGATGAAAACCTCGATTACTCGGTTAGATGATAGGAGATAAACAAACGAGAATTGAATGGAATGGGACCGCAGAAATTGCTCTGTGGCCAGTGTACAATAGTAAGACACGGTAGAGACCCACACAGAGAGATAAAATTGTACAAAGGAAGGAACTCATTCGCTCCAAGAGAGAGTCTCCAAGAAGCCATTTGGATTTGGTAAGGGTATAAAAGCCTAGAAGGAACTTGCACACTCCAGATTATTATTTGCTTTTCCTGCAAGTGAAAGCAGAATAGACGATGGAGAACTTTGGAGGTTCTAAAGGATGAGATTTTGCAAAAAAAAATGGATGGGTGATGATGACAATGAAGGGCTATCAACTTTTGCCCGTAACTAAAAAGCAGCTTCATCGAATTCTACGAAAGTCTTGGGGACTCCAATAATGGAAATTCTATTTCATGCTTTCCACATGTGGAAGTGCTTTTCTACGAGACTTCCCTCTGGCTTATCAACTCTCATGTCTCCCACCCGTAGATAATGCAGCAATGGCTTTCACGCACAGCCAATGAAAATGGTTTGAGAATGGAATGACTATTAACAGTTGTTTTGATTTGATTTCAGAAAAGTCAAGAGTAATTGTTCCTTGGGAGAGCAAATATTTGCCGAACACTTCTTCCCTGAAATTATGATGGTTTTGTGTGTGCCACTTGAACTGCGAAGTAGTGACGGATCATAGCTGGCTTATGACTGTGAAGACTAGGATTAGTTCGTAGTGAAAGTACAACTCTAAACCTTTACTCATCATTCTCATTACTTCTGTTCTCTCCTTTTGAGGCAATGACAAATATGTGTCTTCTCTGATTCCACGAAACCTAAAACTCGTGGGCTTAAGGACCTTCATTGTTCGTTAGTACGGGAAAGTGTTTATGAAGTATTATGAAATCAAATTGAATTGCATTTGAAACAACTTCTACTTTCTAAAATAAACATTCCCATGTTTCTCATGAATTGTATTCTAGCTCGTTAATCCTAAACCGCAACTCTTCAGTAAGACTGGAGAGCTCTTTCATGTATCGTGCGGTTGCATCTGAGGCACGACAAATCCAGGTTACCAAGTGAAAGTAATAGAAAGTAATGGGGCCAGCTAACCTTCCTAGAAGGAGCAAAAGCAGCAGCCCATCGTATGGCTATGGCTCCTCGAACAATGTAGTAGATGATGACGCCCAGTATAACCCAATAGGGCAGAACAAATGCTGCAAAAAATGTTTTGTTTGATGGAAACCAACAATTATGGGGTCGAAGTTGAGTTGCTCCGGTCTCTCCAACACCTCCATCGAAATTCTGTAATCATAAGAGAAAAAGTAATGGAAAAAACACATTACCAATTGATTTACGATGTTAGATATGAAGGAAATTGCGAATCTGGCTTATGCCCTACGGTCGCAACATGTTGTAATGACATGGTAAGAGTTTGCATTGATTTTTCGTATTTTATACATTTGTTCTGATAGTTCGAACTTCTGAATAGCATGCAAGCGAGCATGAGGCAGTGAGGTCGAGTAACACTTTTCGATAAAGCTTTGATTCACTCGATTTCCGTGAAATGAATAGTGGGACAGCTAGGACATGCATTGTTCGGGAAATTGTTGAGAGACAAGCATCGGAACTTGGCAATTGGACTGGCATTTACGTCGTAAATCTCTACTACAACTACTAGAAATCAATGAAAGGGCTCGTGATTGTCAACTGATTGGTCGATATCGATTTCAAAGCGATAAAGAGTTAGAGTGGTATAGGATAGATTTCCGTGAATACTTTGGAGGGTTATTATGAACATACCTGGATGAGAATAGCGAGACCAAGAAGTAGTGCAGGGAGTCCCCATCCCAATAACGAGTACTTGAAAAAGCTGGCCAACAGTGATGGTGGTGGACAATCTATCAATCCAACTTGACTTTTTACAGTTCGATATAGATCATGAGTTGCTGCCAATAACCAGCAAACGACGGTCAGGCGAGAGTAGTGCAACGCTAGAGCCAAACTGACACACAAGTCTGCAGCCTGCAATACATGAGACGGAAATTCCAGTCAAAAATGTTTCTCCAGTAGTCCACATGCTTTCGTTCCAGTCCGTGTGTCCCCAAGAAAAGGAAAGGCAAGGGAGCCTTTCAAATCTAACAGATCGATTGCCACATGTACAGCGAAACTAAATTAGATTGCTATTCCTGCATTCGTCCAGAGAAGCATAAGTTCCAGCGACATACCAACACCCACAAGTCACGATTGAAACCAATAATTCCATGTGGTTGAATCGCTTACAAAAGCTGTATACCATTTTGTCGTCATTCGATTCCTTATTTTTACTTCCCAATTTAAACTTTTCGAATGAAAGAAAGTATTTCGTTTGTGTTTCTCCTTTTTCTAATCCATTAAATCTCCTGAAAGCATCCTGTGTGGACAATCAAACCGCGTCAAAGTAAAATTTTCTTGCAAACAAAACTCAAAGAAAACTTTTCCGTATAATTATGAAGGATATAAAGGAAACTTGAGTAAAAATTCTGTGTTTTGTACTTGAAGAGCATTTTATAAAAAAACAGGTAGGCTAAATTCTGTACAATACTATTCCAACTTTCTCCCTACATTCATCATTGCAAGTCACAATAAGTACTCCATCATTTATTAGAATATTTCTGCGCACATCTACCAAAACCAAAAGTTCTTACAGTTTCTCGACTACTCTACAATTTTTGTTGACACCGAAACACGTAAAAGAAAGAAAGCCTTGCATAGGAAGCACATCTTGCATATTGTACTTCTATACCGTGTGAATTATTTCCATCTTTCAGTTGTGAAACATTTTGTTTCCCACACTTTGTTTTCTCCATAAGAATTCCCAGGGAATGTGAATGCATTCATAAGCTCTGAAGGACAACCAATCCTTCGTTCTGTCTTTTCTGTTACTTTTCTTAATATGAAAAGAATGATAGGTTCGAAGAGAAGTGATTTTAAGTGTAACTTCAGGTAGCTTGTCTTTCACCCATTCTATTTTGGGGATTCAGAAAGTGGTGATGGTAAGTGACGAGTTTCAAAGAGATGCAAGATTGGCATAAAATCTAAATGTCAAGCACATAGGTAGTAAGTGTAGTGTTCCATTTTTATTATTTATTTCTATGAAAGCTTCTGTGCGCTCAAAAAATAGTGTCACTTAATCTTCAGAAGCAATTATTTGTTTATAACCAGCATTTGTCACTTACAGACTTTTTCATCACCGATGAAAAATAAGTTTCTCTCTCTAGTGGGAATGAAAATTCAAAAAAATATTTGCACTTCCTCTTTTACAGAGCTTTTATCTTATTTTTCGACGTGACTGCGAGGAAGGAACGGATAGAGACCGATTTGTTGACATAATGAAGTAGAAAAGAAGAACCGGTTCCCTTGACCTGGAAATAAACCCCTTTTGATGTTTTATCTTACGCTTCACAACTTCTTACGGGAAGATCTCTCTCTCACACACACACGTAGTCTGTGCGTATCGAGGTTATCAGTTCTAATACGGAAGTCTTTTCTGGTGGAGTATTTGTTCTCGTGTGGCGCATCAAGCTGCTCGCTTGCTTTCACCCAGGAATTTAAGTATTAATACTGCATACATCAACAATTTTGGAATGACAGTTATTCGATAGAAGTACATCGTCTATGGTCGCTCGAGTCGCTTGGTGGTCTTGGATTGTTAATACCAAACACGTTACATTTTGATGCAATGCTTGTGTATATCGAGTGAGTCATGTGTAATAAAGTAGAATGCACAAATCAAGCAACTACATTGTTGGGGTGGAATGAGAAACTCCAGATAGAAATAAAAGAAAATATTTGTTTAGGCTGATAAAACTGTGAAGTAGTTTATGGAGTTATATAATGCGTCCAAGCAAATATATTCTTAAACTATGAAGTCCTTTACTATCTTCTTGATTAGTATTCAGAATGATTCACGTAGAACTATTATGTAAGACTAAAGGGCGTGGGTACACCCGATATTGTCCCTCTTTAATAGTTGATATTCTCAACAAGGCAGTTGCAAATGTACTGTTCTGCATTAAACAACTCTTAGTATGGAGAGTGAGTTTGAGTTTGCAATTTCAGTGTATTTATTGTCACAGGGTGGGAGTGAAAATATGAATTCGTTCGTTCGTAATTCGTGACCAACCACCCATCCAGGTTAACTTTCCGTAGATGTGACAGAAAGAATGTCCCTTATGGTCTCAAAGTTATAATTTAAAACTACGCGTCACAGTGTATTTAAGAAGACTAACCAAAGCAAAAACTGAGCCCCCAAGTGGTTTTTTAATAATGGAAGAATCTTGAAAGAGAACAGCACTTGGCCTGCGTAGGTTGTCAACTTTTTCCACTTATCATCCTGAGAAAGCAGAAATAGCGGAAGAAACTAGCTAGACTTATTATAATAAACGAATGATATTATTCTAGGCTCATGCATTTTAATGAAGTGGAAACATACCCTGGAGCATTCATTCAAACATTTTTAAATGAGAAAGCTATTATACACAAAGTTAAAGCTTTGTGGTCTCAAGAAACCTGCTGTCACAATTGAGAGTATGAAACAGAAAGACTTTCAGAAGATGAATGTATGGAAACACTCGTTATGAGGCTCCAGATGAAAAATCTCATAAGGCAAAGAAAAGATTTCGTCATCTAGTAATATTGTAAGGTATGTAAGTCCATTGTGAGGCGTATTTTGTGTCACAATAATAGGTCTAGGAAACTGGAGCACCAGTCACCAGTAGGGAATTATGCGACAAGGTTTTCATTTTCTCTGTCGTGTTTGTATTGAGTTTAAAGTAAAATGAGGCTTTAAATTAAGCATTAAGAATGGAGTGTGTATTTTTGCTTTTTGGCTAGGATAATGAGGAACCCTTCCAATCATTTTGTTTGTTTTGCATTAACCTGTACACTATGAACTGATTATAAAAGATTCTTAAAACTCTTGTGAATAGCTTGAGCCAAGCATTTATTATTTTTATTTTCTATTGCCCGTTTGTCACTTGGTTGATCGGGAACTGATAAGGCTAAAAACTACTTCAGCGATCAATACCACACACACCACGTACAAATGTACCATAGCGTTTTTTGTTTCACACTGTTGACTGTGCAACGTGACAGGATTTTATTAGGAATCGGTTGATCTCATGTTAAATATTCTGCCGTGTATTGCTCCTGCTGATATTTGTATTCACTTTAACGAAAGAAAACTCTTTCTATGAGTACATAAATAAGTGAGTATTTATTGAGTCCTGGAACTTGATGGGAGATTTCAGTTATCTGCAATATTATCTACTTAATCTTCCTACAAGATTTAACAGTCTATAAGTGCCATTTAGTCACGAGCAAAGCTTTGTCAACGAAATTAAAAACATATTTACCTTCGTGTATAGTAATAAAAGAAGTTTAAAGTACGACTCAACACAATAATCCTTTACTTTGCCGAATAAATATCATGAGAACGAGTAGAAAAAGAGATTTTACCCCCTACAAAAACTAATCTATTGCGCTTTGCAATGGTAAGCCGTAAAAAATAATATGGGAAATAATTCCACGCGTATATTATTTAAGCTCTTAGAGGACTGCTTGTTATCTATAAAATTAAAGTGCATTTTTTGAGTTCCTTGTCCATTTTGTTTCGACTCGAATATGCCTGATAAGTGAGTTTTAAGTTTCAAAAGAGTGAAAATTCGATTATCAAGAGTCATAGTCGTAAAAGCTTCTTTATTGAATTTACTGTCGAGAGATCATGACGTCTTCAGCTTGTAGTAATCTACTTTATCCATCGCTATTAGCTAGTTGAGCAATGAACAATAGAATATGAAGTGTCGCATAATGATGGATTGGTGCTTAGAGAAATGAACGAAGGAGAAAGTTGGGAGTAAGGAAGGATAGTAAACTAGTTGAGCTCAAAATGTTGAGGCATCGCAAAGTCCTGGTCCTTTTGTGTTTTGGGTAAAATGAAGTGTAGCTTTATACTTTGTTATGCACAGGTAGATGGATTAGACTGCTGGAGTGCGGTAGATTCTAATGAGATGAGCGTATATATCCCTCCGGATTTGGTTAGTAACTTTTAGTACAATAGCATGAAATGATGAAGGAGTTTCATCCCAACCGTTGCGCAAGGAAAAAGAGATTTGTTTCGAAAACAACTTTCCGTTGACTAAGTTTGAATTGGGGGAAAAGAAGTAGTAGCATGTAGCAGGGTGGGACTGGAAAGGCTCATAAAGCATCATATATCAAAGAAGTAATCAAACCTGAACACCACCAGCTCCAACCACGTACAAGAGTTGCGTGAGGAAGAGGGATGCCAATAAATTCATAAGAGTTGTCCCAGCCACGCTCCGTAAATCCGAGAACAAACTGCAAAAAATGAAGGAGTGACATTGTAAGACATTTGGGGAAATATACTGGTGAAAGTAGAGAAGTTGCATTATGTGACGAAGCATGTAGTAGGGGTCTTATATTAATGTTACTTTTACTTACATCATCGACTACACACTACTTCTGTCAAAGGAATTTCCATCTGGTACCCTTTGAGCGCAAGAGAAAGTGTATCATGCAATTATCATCCACCCAAGTGAGAGATGTATGCATCATGGCATCAAAAGAATGTACACAAAAGCTTTTTATCCGAAACAAAGCCGAAACGGAATCAAAAGCAGCCGACCTAAGGAAAGTCAGGTTCCTTCTAAGAAACTCAAGGCTGTCATTTATCTTTGACGAAGTTGGACCAAAAGGAATCATTGTCATCAAAAAGTAATATGCAAAGAGAGATGAAGGAAATCTTTCTTTGTAAACGGAACCGTGAAATGCACTTCAAGAACTAGGCAACTTCAGGGACGGCATTCAATATGTACTTGGGCAGTTGCCTAGGCACAAAATCTGCCTAGGCAAAAGGATTCCGTATTCAATACACCTGTTTTAGGCATCTTGCTCAGCAGTCGCTAGGCAAGAGGATAGGCAAGCTTCGTATTCAATATCTTCGAATTTGCCTAACTTCGTTACCAAGTTAGAATCGGTCACCACCGCACCTATCTCTTTGCCTATCTTCTCCTGAGGGTTTTTAAAGATTAATTTTAACTGCGATGGCTACTCCTATCTTTGTCCAACATAATCAAGAGTCGCGACGGTACAAAACCCGTCGAATTCTTGAGTAGTACTCCGACTTTGAAGTTCGAAAACATGCAGTCCTTCCATGGCCCATCAACTCTGCATATGAAATTATAAAATCCCACTCTGCTCATTACTAAAGACTCAAGACTCAGTAGATAAAACTAACTCACGCTCCATCCATTCCGTAACTGTCTCTCTGCAATAACATATCTCATCATAATTGTGTTTAAGTGACTATATAATAAATAGCTTAAGTACCGGAGGAAAGTGACACATCACTTGAGACCCGTCGATCCCTTGCCACATGAAACAATGGTTGGGAAACTTGTTCACCAAATTCCAAGACATCTTCTGAGTCAGGAAACGGTCAATAGCTACATGCTTCACAAACACAATCCCAGTTACCTTAATGTACACCTCATCAAGTACTTAAGCACAATGAATACCTTAAGCATTTGTGGAATCTGTGCCGAGTATCCAAAAGTATCTGGCAACCTCGAGAAGTACCACTTGCCGTGTCTGCAGCCTGTAAAGTGTTGATTCCATGGGCTTCTTGCGTTTGCCAGATGACGGAGTGCTCCTCGTTGGCTTTCGAGATGAACCACCTTCAACAGTGTCGTCAACTTCACGCAGACTGGTATCAAGTCCAACTCGTTGGGAACTCCCTGAAGGTCCGGCATTTGAAGCAACTCTGACTGTGTCTACATAAAAGAATAAAAGACTTTGACACAAGAATATTGAATTTATTGTCAGTGGGTACTCGTTTTTGCTCACCACTTGTGTCAAAACCATCTGCCAACCCTTCGATGACAATGCTTGGCATTGTGGACAGAATTTTCGTGGACAGCTCGTCCAGCTCTTCCAGCTGAGCCTCTCCTCCGCCAGTTTTTCGTATTTGACGTCTATTAGCAGCTTCTTTAGCCTTCACATCGGACTTCAACTTTTGGTACTTCTTCTTAAGCTCCTGTTTGGAGCGGACGCAAGGTCCAACAGCGGTCACACACTCCGCCACTTCATCCCAAATCCTCTCTCTTTCCACAGCAGTCTAGGTAGAAGAAAGTTTCCCGACGAGTTTTTCATAATTAGTGGCGATTGCATCCACTTACGCCTCAGATTCTACATGCGTGAAGTTTGCTCCCTCTTATTCCCTGTAAACATCGTCTGTTAGCATCTGAAATGTTTCCTATTGACATTTATATGATCTTACCTCGTTCTTGAGTGTTAGAGCTGGCCATCCTGACAATTTCAAAGTAAAGAAACAACGAAAACAATGCTGGAAAGCTTTGCCTAAAGTTGGGAATCGCTGGGCAAGATTTTCACTATTTGGGCAAGATCTTGGATAGGCATGCCCAAAGCCTTCGTATTATTGAATACGGAATTTGCCTAGGCATTTCCGTTGCCCAGCAATGCCTAGGCAAATTCGTTGCCCAGCAAAAAGTTTATTGAATGCCGTCCCAGG
>JAQGAB010001176.1:0-18294 GCA_034696565.1 Isotomurus graminis
CAGTCGGTTTCAAATACTCACCTCGGCCAGATTACCTTCCAGAATTTTTACTCTAAACTCATTTGAGACGAACTGTAGCTACATAGTGAATAACACCAAGTCGCTGTCTGGAGATGATTGCTATGTTCATGAAACATGGCACTACACCATTACTTTACTTTAACATATCTTCTGAAACGGATTACTACAAACAATCTTCATCAAAATGTGTAGCAAAGATACTTAGGAATACTTCCTGACTTTTCCTTGTTACTGGCAAAACAAGGCATAAGTCAATAGGAATGTATTTTGCAAACGTCTTAATAATAATAATACACTTTTTTTGTTCTTTCATCGTCAATGGCGAGTCTTGACCTTGATGGGCCTTGAGCAAAAAACTTGTCTGAAGAAGTAGCAAGCCACCACTTTCGGCAGTCAACTTATTTATTCAATTATCATGAGAAAGTTTCAATCGGTTTATCAAAGTGAGGGGGCTGCGTCAAAACTCTTAGAAGTCAAACTTTTACCACCATTTCATTGTTCTTTTCTCCATCAGCGCGTATCAATAATATCAGCCAATAATAGTATTTACGAGATAAAGAGAAAGAGTTTGGTTTCCCCAATATCTTCCGCCCAAACATCTGCTTTCAAACTTTTCAATGCGTTTGTGGGTGCGAATTGTGTTTGTAAAGAGCAAAGTTACACAATGTGTAGTACTTCCGCTTACGCAGGAGTCAACTCAACATAATGTACACTCCATGATTAACATTGTCTTGAAATAGAGTCCAAGTTTTCACGCCTTCTAGTCTGATGGTTTATGTGGTTATACAGAGGAAACATCAATATTTGAGGGAGAAAGTTTATTCCCACAGTTAGGAAAGGTTGAAGCGATGCGAAACAACTCAAGCAAAAGCGTTTGTGCTACCCGTTGATTGTCTGGGAATTAGAATTATTAATACAGAATGAATGAAATAGTGGAGATAGTGGAGAGTATGAAGTTTAAGTAGCAGGGTAGAGAAACGGACAGGTTCGCAAAATCAATCTCCGCCATTCTTATCCTTGAATCATACTGATTTCACCGTGAGAAAACTGACACATGTACAAACTGATTCATTTTTTAAGCAAATTCATTACCGTTGCTGGCATGACTCTACAACAAACTTGTTATATGCAGTATGCGTCTAATATTCATTATAATACTTTACTTCAGTTCTTTGAAGTTCTTTGAGTTCTTTTCTCAGTTGAATTTATATTAGTATTAATAACTTACAGGCTGTTATTTAATGGAAGTAGTGTGTTACACGAACCCTGAACGCAGGGCAGTAAATAAATTGGCTTATAATGTTTTTTATTGCAAGGGGTCAAAGGATTTGAACTTGTACCGTATTGACCAGTAAATTACAATTTCATTAATGATTGTAGTTGGTAACATAAGACATTGCAACAGATGCAACTGCACCGTAAGTCTAAACTGTGTATTGATGTGGAGAGTTATTGTACAGTTTTATGCATTAAGTGAAATAGCGACGCTAGCAGCAGTACGTCTTAGAGGTTTTGTGTGAAAAGAAATGGAAGGATTTTGCATTAAAAGAAAAGCCAAGTCAGCAAGGGAAATAAAAGAAAGTTGAAATATTGATTGGGAATCTGGTATTTACAGCTAAATGATGGGAGTTTGGCGAGTAAAGTCCTACCTACTTTACCTGCTCACTATTATTTATGATGGTGTCAATGCTGCTGACATTGATGTACCGACATGCGTTTCATTTTCATGAAATCTCGAAAAAAGCTTTGTAGCTGAGTACACTACCATCGATTCTGGATAGTAGCTTGCTGGTCTTTGTGTTGAGATTAATGATAATACGGGTGTGTGTCGAAATGTGTCTAGTCTACACCTTACATAACGATGAATACACGAAAAGGTGAAGTTGAGCAGCCTACAAAACTAACATACTTGTAAGCTAACCTAACCACCGTCAAAGACGATGATTTGTCCCGTTTACCAAATTGTTTCGCAACAATAGGAGTGAAATATGTGGTAGAAAATTATCATGAGGTAGAAAGAGGGAGAAAGTAACTTTTACTCGAGTAAATATTTACTCTGTTAAAAGTTGGACTTATAAATATTTGTTACTTGTATTGTGTAGAAGAGTTGTGGTAGAAATGGATGTGTACTTTGTGTACTACTCTAAATGGTACTGTGTACAGTATTGTGGTCGTATAATGGAATCGATATAATATGTTTGTACTTGCAAAGACTGAAATTTGTTAGAATTATTGTAACTAATTTGTTGTGTTTCTGATTTGTTTTCCAGACTTTCTGTGTCATATCGAAGAAGTATAGGAAGAACTACGTATACAGATTTTCATGCAGCAAGTCCCTGTACTTGGTTGGACCATTAAATCCTATCAGGAAAGGGGCTATTTCAATAATTACTCAGCAGTGGTTTGACATTTTAATAATTCTGACAATCCTGGCCAATTGTGTGACTTTGGCAATGACTCAAAACATGTATGAGTTAATTCCACCAAAGGAAGGAGAACATGAAAAAAAGTATGAGAAAGTTGTTCCGCAGTATGAAAATACCATTCAAAATATCGAGTAAGTGTTTTGTTTTACAAGCAAATGATTTGTTCGTTGGAAGTTTGATATGATGATTGTGGTTGTTCTTTTTACAGGTACGGGTTTATGGTCATTTATACTCTGGAGATGGTGTTCAAAATAATTGCCAAAGGATTTGTATTTAATAAGTTTTCGTATTTACGGAATTCATGGAATGTTCTTGATTTTGTTGTGGTGACATCAGGATACTTTCTGATAGTGTTAGATAAGACTACCAACAATCCTTTAGACAGTGGAGTAGAATTTCTCCGTACCTTTCGTGTTCTTCGAGCTGTCAAGACCATCTCAATTCTCCCTGGTAAGTAGAAAAAGTAAAGCTAGCAATGTTGGATTAATAATGGCAAAGAGCTTTGAGAGTTCCACTAACTGGATAATATTTCCAAGAAGTCTCACTATGAAAAAGGTCCTTTTAACTTTCTGCGAAAATTCTTTGTGTCATCTTAGGTCTGAGAATGATGATTAACGCCCTGCTGAGCTCTGTACGACAACTCTTGGAAGTCATGGCCCTGACATTATTCTGCCTCATGATTTTCGCCCTGTTCGCTTTGGAGGTTTATATGGGAAAATTGCGTCAAAAATGTGTCAAAATAAGGGGTAGTAAAACCGACGACAGTGGATTAGGTCCTATAGACTACGAGAATGAAGCCGTACGAGATTATGAGTGGTCCAAGTAAGTGATTGTAGTTTTCCCCGTCCATTTGTGATCAATTAATTTTTAACTTGTTTCTTCTCCTTCCCGTTGAATTATTGGTGAGGAGAGTAGACTAGAACACTATTAATTAAGACCACTCTTCCATGTTATAATTTGTATTGATGATTTATCCGTGTACAGGAGAAAGTCTAGTAGTACATCCTGCGAGCATACATGCATCATTTTATTAAGTTGTGAGGCTGTGTGTGAGACTTAAGTTTTAATTTGCCAGTGTAAAGTGCAGTGCACTCACATGAGCCTATGTAGGAAAGTCCTGGTAGATTTACATTTTCCACGAAGCAGACTGAGTGAAAGTTTAGTGAAGCTTGTTGAGTTAACTTGACTTGTTGGAAGAAAAATAAGTCCCTCGTTCCAGAGCAGACATTGCACACGATAATAATATTTCAGACTTTAATTCATTTATGCTTGAAGTGAAGCTTGTATAGTGAGGGGTTAGATTAGGATATGAATTCTTGAGTAAACAAGCCCACTCTATGGGTGAACACACACTATATATATATTTATATGATTTACTCAGTGGTAGGTAACCTGCACGCCAACTTAAAATTGGGTTAGAATGTTAGTAAGCCTGCAAAAGTTGTGTCTTTCTCTGTGTGTGTTAAATACAAAATCCCACACAATCTTTGGAGAGAAAGCAAAGGCGAAGCCAAAAAGTATTCTACCTCAGATGAAATGCTGGTTTGGCTCAGTTTCGAACTGAGGTTTATCTTGTACGTGCCACAAGAGGTGGTGCATCATGATTCTTGCTGAATGCTGTATAACGCTATCAGGTAGAGTTTAAACAAGAACGGTATGGAGAGAAAGGAGAAACATGCAAACTTGTATTTTCTCTAAAGTCAGAACGACTCTTCGTGAGTTTGTAGCTTGTATACGTAGGGAGAGAAAGGAAGGAAAGACGAGATCAATAAAATTAGTTTGTTACCAGTTACCACCACCATGACCAGTATCGTTATTGCACTTTAACTCTTCGCTTGATGAGTATTTATCCCGGGTGGATTTTTTACTCGCCTGTTGCTCCCTACCAGAAGAGTAGTAGAGCATATCGGGCTTCAGTAATGTAGGACTACTAATAGGAAGGTTTATTTAGTTTATTACGCATACGTAAACTTTCGTGGTCTTCCCACTTGGCCATTGGTGTAGTTTTGCACGGTGCTCAAGGGGATCGTTGTTTCCTTGAAAGGTAATAAATACTTGATGCTATCAAATTTCTCTTATTTCTAGGTGGGTGGACAACGAAGCCAATTGGTATGAAAGAACTTTCCCTTCGACACACTATGAAATTTGCGGAAACGACACCGGCACGAGGTAAGTTTTTGTATAAATATGAACTCATGGTTAATTTAATTACAAAGATATTACGATTGATGTCGATGTTTCCCGTTCCTTATGAAGCGCTTGCCTGCAGCTTAGTAGCTGAACACATCTTTATTTTATATTAATGATTCTGAACTGGGTAGGAGGTCAAAGCGCACAATAAAGATTAACTGAATATTAGACAAAGATAATATGGAAAAGCGTGGAAGTGTAGTAGTACCAAAGTACTTTCCCATAATGTATGGGAATAGTTGGTGGTTGTTGCTTAAGACTTAGTACTTCGAGTAAACCCTCCCTGTTCATAATCCAGAAGTTTCATGCAGACGTAATAATGACATTCAATTCAATAGTTATGAGGGTGTGGATGCGGGTCCTGTCATTCAAAACTGTAAACTGAGATAAATGGTATCATTGATCATAACTTTACTGAGTTAAAGCTGTGACTTTATTTATGACAGCCACTACCGCATGGAACGATAGTATTTTGTACCTTTAGAGCTACCACATTTCTCTACTTTACTCATCATCAGTATAATAACTGATTCAATTCAATTATGTTGAGTTATAGACATTGTTCTTGGAACTATTTGCTGTTCAACCTAAATGGGAGGGAGTTAAATTGATTTAATAAAATTGATAGGGACACATGATCAAGAACGGCAACCTCGGCCCTGTAACCTCGAGATGAGTTATAATGCTTAATTGTCACTTTAAGTTGTGAAATCTTCGTTGATTTAGCAGAGGAATTGCTTACTTAGCATATATATTCTTACATTTAAAGAGTATTAGGAAACCATTGAGCTAAATAATTTGTGTAGAATGGTATCTTTTTTCGTTCTTGTGCCAAGAATGAATCACTGAAATGGTTTCTATTCCATTGTACTTATGTATTTACCCTCAATGACAGTGAGTGTCTTTATACTTTCCTAAGCCAATATTTATGGATTAAACCCTGAGAGATTTTGTGTAAAGGCATCTCAACTTATGATAACTTGGACAAAGCACTTGCAGTAGCCAAACTCTCATCATAATGGCATTTGTTAAAGCTGTTGCCTTACAAACTGCTCTCCTACTGCAGTACAATAGACCGTTTCAATTCAGGCAACAGTCCTTACTCAATGCAGTTAGTTTGGCCATTATGTACCCGATGCTTTCATCGCTTCAATCCTTTTACTACTCAATTCAACCCAAATTTTGTGCTATTTGTGTGCTACCACCAGCAAAAGTATGCGTGGTTTGAAAGACCCTTGAACTATGTGGTTCCAACTTCCAACCCAGAAGAGATGTACTGCACAGATTCACTTGTTAATTTTCTGGATAATTTAACCACGCGAATTAACTGTGTAACATCTACTTGTCAGTCGGAAAAGCTTAAAACGACAAGCTAAGAACTATAGGGAGCATTTTATGTATGAATTATATAATGTGTACATAAATCCTCGAGAAATTAAAATGATACAAGTCCATGCATAATTTTCCGATAATAATATTCTCCTTTCCATTACTCTTGCAGGGCTTGTCCAAATGACTACGTATGCTTAGGAATGAAAGGCGAAAATCCAGACAATGGTTGGACAAGTTTTGACAATTTTTTCTACTCCATGTTAACAACGTTCCAGTTAATAACCCTAGACTTCTGGGAACGGCTTTACGATTTGGTAAGTGATTTTGAACTAAGCAAACAATTTCAGCCCGACATCGCTAGTGAGTTCCTGTGTGGCCTTCGTACGTCGTAATTCGTAGTGTAGACCGTTCATCTTAACTCCCTGAAACTTTATCTTCCTCTGAGGACTCGACTTTTGCCCATATGGATACACTTTTCAATTAGACTCTTTTCTTCAAAATGCTTATGCTGTGTGAATACTAATGACCCACAAAGAATTAAGAACGAGCTCCAATCTTGGTTTAATTGACTGGACTAATTTCCACCCAACTTTTTGTAATTTCCCTCTGCCTAGTGTTATAGTAGGACTTTCGGAGTGTATAGTTTCCTCGAACTCAAGAACTTTCTTCAAATGTTATGTAACTTTCACACACACACACTCAGAGAGTCACTACTCGAGTACTTTCATGAATCTGACCCTTCTTTTCATTTCATCTGAAATCACAGAGTACTCCAGAATTCAAGGTTACTTAAATCTCACTGCACGCAATGGAGAACAAAGTGTATTCATTCCTTTGTACTTTCACCTCGTAAACGACTGCAGACAATCCAATTCCTTTTGAAAACGCCTACACCACCATCATCATCATTGCCATTACCACCATCCATAAGTCTCTCACACAGTGTGCACCAATTGTACCACTTGACTCGCCTCACAATTTGATCACAAAAGGCCGACTTTCCCTTTTTTCCATCCATGAAATATAACGAAAATGTTCTTTCCTCTGAATTACTTTCTCCACTTCCCTTTAAAATGCCCCAAACTATAATTCATAGTAAGGATTTACTTTCACCACACTGACGTACTGGGCAAAAAACTATGGTATGAGAATTTATTTGTGCTTCCCCATTATATGGCGTTGCTCAAGGACTTTTAAACTTGGACTTTTATGGAATTTCCGGATGCTGGTGCAATAATGAATGCTCTGTTGTAATACTATTCATGTCCACACTCTCACTTATGTTGGCCACATCCGACAAGAATTTATAATACACTTGAAGAATAGAGGAGTGTGGGTCAATTTAATTTAAAGTTGTATAAAAAGTGAATGAAATGTGTGTTTTTCTTGCAGGTACTTTCCACTTCTGGGCCATGGAGCATTTTGTTCTTCTGTATGGTCGTCTTCCTGGGATCCTACTACCTTCTTAATTTGATGTTGGCTGTTGTCGCAATGAGTTACGAGGCTGAAGCTTCAAACATTGATCAGGTTAGCTTTTTTCTTGTAAAAGTTAATTAGAAAGTGAATCGGGGAAGCGTGTTTATCATACACTACCTTTGCGAGGGAGGAAAATGCATGAAAGCTTAATTAAAACTTTGCCAAGGTTGGGTGTGTTGTGTTGCATTATTCGGGTATATGCTTTCGTGATAAGGATGACTAGTTTTTTGGTGAGGACATGTGGGAAACCGAAAGTAAAGTCGAAGACCAAGTTGCATGTGTTTCTGCAAGATCTTGTAATAAGTTTTCCTTGATAGAAATATTGTGTGGTTTCCCTCGAGAGACCCGAATGAATTCATTTAGTTGGTGTTGGTCGGAAATGAAAGCAATGATGAGTGAAACTGATTTCTTGGTTTTGCAGGGGCCGTTAACAAAACACCAAAAACTTTCACTGGTCCGCTCTCTCTCAACGTTTAGTTTTGAAGACCTCACGAAGTTAAATATAAAAGAGATGACTTACTACCGGAAGCGTACGCCGTCTGAGCGAGAACTCATAGCGAAGAAGTTGAAGAACACTTCTCTAGGCAAACGTAAGCCACGTCGAGCAATTCGACGGAAACAACCAAATGTTAACAAGACGGAATTGACAGTTAGTGAGTTGGGTACGGGGACAGTGGGGTCTCCTAATGTGAAAAGTGCTGCGGGTAGTATATGTGAAGGGTCTATATGTGGTGGAATTAGTGTTATTCCTGGGGGAGATGATGATGAGAATGTGATTTCATCGGTTCCTCCAGAGACTTATGGTGACAATCCGACATGCAATCAACCACCTGCATCATCATCTTCACCCCGTCCATCGTCTTCAAAGAAAGTTCATAAGAACCGGAGTAAAGACTCTGTGGAGAGTAGGAGAAAAGACAAAAGTAGTTCAGGGAGTGGTAGTGGTAGTAGTGGGAGCAAAGTTAAGAAACTGAAAGTGAGTAAAAGTGGGGTGACTGTAAGTGTAGGTGGTGTTAGTGCAACTGATACATCCCCTAAGCCTATCGTGGGGGGCAAACGAGTCAGTGGCAGAGTAAAAACCGTCAGTGAGAAAAATCGTAATCGCTTTATTTTAGAAACCAACGAGGAAAACCAGGGAACTTTGGGAGATACTATTTTCAGTCTTCTGGGACTTCGAATGACCTTAAATGGTGAGGAAGGCAAAGTAGATGACTTGGATGATGAACCTATGCTACCTGCTGGAAGTACTTTGTCCCCTCTTCGTTTTAGTCCCGGTACCTTTTCCTGCTTTGCATGGCTTATGTGTAGAATTCATGAAGGATGTGAAATGTGATATGACTTGGTAAATTTGAACTCTGGAATGTTAGACAGGGGAAGAAGTGCTGATGGGCAATTTAATATTCGACAATCCATAGGGTCTGTTGCGTCCCTTACTTCGGATTCTGTGGACATGGAGTCCCTTGAAGATGTGAAAGAGCGTAAGCAATAAATCATTTTACTGTGCTTAATGATATGGGCTTGCTGAACGAATCTTCATTGTTACAGGTGCCAATAAGAAAGACATCTTGAAACGGTACTTCCGAAGGTGGTCTCTCATTCTCAAAACGAGACTTCGGCCTCTAGTTAATCACTGTCTTTTTGAAGCTTTCATTACTATTTGTATAATTTTCAACACCATTTTACTTGCATTGGAACATCATGGTCAGACCGATGACATGAAGATGTACTTGGAATATGGCAATAATGTAGGCAGACAAATGGATTACTATTTGTATTTTATTGGAACATAGTTGTGTATCTGAAATGTTTGTTTGTTTTAGATCTTCATGGCAGTTTTCACAGCAGAGTGTATCATAAAACTGATGGCTTTGCAACGAGAATATTTTCAGGCTGGATGGAACATCTTTGACATTTTTATTGTGGGAATTAGCTATATGGATTTCATCATCGAAACCTTCCTCAATTTGAGTGTGATTCGTGGTATGAGATTGGTAAGTTCTTTAGGAGTAATAAAGCAAGTCTGTTGACACAAGTGACCTCATTTCTTGTGTGAATTTTTCAGTTAAGAGTGTTCAAATTAGCCCAGAGTTGGATAACAATGAAAGTATTGCTCAACATTATCTTCTCCACGTTCGGAGCTTTGGGTAACCTTACTCTGGTTTTGCTCATTGTCATCTACATCTTTGCTGTAATGGGAATGCAAGTTGTTGGATCATCCTACAAGCCCGAAGCATTTCCCGAAGAGTTTCCTAGGTATGAATATGGAAGATGGTGATGGCTGTATACGAGCAGTAAAGAGCACGCAATGGAAATAAAATTGATATTTAATGCATTTCAGATGGAACTTTACAAACTTCTGGTTTTCATTCATGATGGTTTTTCGAGTGCTTTGTGGTGAATGGATTGAGCCCATGTGGGACTGTTTGCAAGCCCAGCAACATCAAGAAGATGGTCATACGGTAATACATCTCCGTGTACATTTGTTTTCACTGTATCTCGAACACTTGGCTTTCTATGGTAAATTACGATTGATGTCGATGTTTCCCGTTCCTTATGAAGCGCCTGCCTGCAGCTTAGTAGCTGAACACTTCTTTATTTTATATTAATGATTCTGAACTGGGTAGGAGGTCAAAGCGCACAATAAAGATTAACGGAATATTAGACAAAGATAATATGGAAAAGCGTGGAAGTGTAGTAGTACCAAAGTACTTTCCCATAATGTATGGGAATAGTTGGTGGTTGTTGCTTAAGACTTAGTACTTCGAGTAAACCCTCCCTGTTCATAATCCAGAAGTTTCATGCAGACGTAATAATGACATTCAATTCAATAGTTATGAGGGTGTGGATGCGGGTCCTGTCATTCAAAACTGTAAACTGAGATAAATGGTATCATTGATCATAACTTTACTGAGTTAAAGCTGTGACTTTATTTATGACAGCCACTACCGCATGGAACGATAGTATTTTGTACCTTTAGAGCTACCACATTTCTCTACTTTACTCATCATCAGTATAATAACTGATTCAATTCAATTATGTTGAGTTATAGACATTGTTCTTGGAACTATTTGCTGTTCAACCTAAATGGGAGGGAGTTAAATTGATTTAATAAAATTGATAGGGACACATGATCAAGAACGGCAACCTCGGCCCTGTAACCTCGAGATGAGTTATAATGCTTAATTGTCACTTTAAGTTGTGAAATCTTCGTTGATTTAGCAGAGGAATTGCTTACTTAGCATATATATTCTTACATTTAAAGAGTATTAGGAAACCATTGAGCTAAATAATTTGTGTAGAATGGTATCTTTTTTCGTTCTTGTGCCAAGAATGAATCACTGAAATGGTTTCTATTCCATTGTACTTATGTATTTACCCTCAATGACAGTGAGTGTCTTTATACTTTCCTAAGCCAATATTTATGGATTAAACCCTGAGAGATTTTGTGTAAAGGCATCTCAACTTATGATAACTTGGACAAAGCACTTGCAGTAGCCAAACTCTCATCATAATGGCATTTGTTAAAGCTGTTGCCTTACAAACTGCTCTCCTACTGCAGTACAATAGACCGTTTCAATTCAGGCAACAGTCCTTACTCAATGCAGTTAGTTTGGCCATTATGTACCCGATGCTTTCATCGCTTCAATCCTTTTACTACTCAATTCAACCCAAATTTTGTGCTATTTGTGTGCTACCACCAGCAAAAGTATGCGTGGTTTGAAAGACCCTTGAACTATGTGGTTCCAACTTCCAACCCAGAAGAGATGTACTGCACAGATTCACTTGTTAATTTTCTGGATAATTTAACCACGCGAATTAACTGTGTAACATCTACTTGTCAGTCGGAAAAGCTTAAAACGACAAGCTGAGAACTATAGGGAGCATTGTATGTATGAATTATATAATGTGTACATAAATCCTCGAGAAATTAAAATGATACAAAGGTAAAGGATAATAAGAAAGGAATCAGTTGCAACTTCTCGAACCCAAATTGAAATAGGTTTTGTACTATTCGAATCCAAACGCGGTATTATGTTCAACAAAAACACGCACATATCTTTCAAAATTGAACTAGTGTTTTGATACGCCAAATGGTAACATGAGGTAGCGTGCAGTCATTTGGGTTGGTGTGTGGTTCGTCAGAACTAAATGACATTATTATAGTGTGTGTCTGCAGAGCGTATTGTTTGTTCATCTTGTGTATGAAATAAGCAACCGTATTTCTTCTAGTGAGCATTGAAGTATCCTGCATAGACGGAAGGGATGTTAGAAGAATAATTGATTCGAGACGTTGTGAATTCCCTGTGGATGTTAAGAATGGAATTAGGTTTATTCGTGGACATGGTCTTGCTCAATGATGAGACGTTCAATGGAGAAAGTTTGTTTCTCTGATTAGAACAACTGTCTTGTGTGTCATCAGATGTGCCAGTTCTCTTGTTTCGATTACCTTGTTCGTACAAACTTATTACCTGAGGATTGAGGGTCTAGAAAGTAGAGAATGTCACCAGTCACTGTGAATTTGTTCTGTCACAGTCATTTATTAAATGTGTCCTTCTCCGTCTATGCAAATGAACAAAGAATTGAAATAGCATATGAATGCAAAATGTAATGGGATTTATGGATTGATCTATTCACGTGTAACTGTACTGATATGATTTGGTACTTTTTTCACTAGATAAAGTGCTTCCTCATCTTCCTCCCAATTCTCATAGTTGGCAACTTCATCGTTCTCAATCTCTTCTTGGCTTTGCTTTTGAACAGTTTCAATACTGAAGAATTAAAGGCTCAACGTGATGTAAGCTTGGAGATAATGATGATGAGCGTAGCCTTTCGAATTGATCTCATTGTTCTATTCTCTCTGCAGAAAGAAATGGAGGCTACAGGAAAAACAGACAATTTGAAAACAATAGTAGGGATGCTGTTGAAAAAAGACAAGCAGACTACCAATCCAGACGATCCGTTGCTAGCTCAGCTCAAACCTACGGATGATGGTGGTCCACCACCAATTCCCCAAGTTGCAGTGACTGCAGCACCGGATACTCCAGACTCGGATCGTTCTAAAAGTCCGTCTCCTTATACGCCCTCCGGGTCACCAGTGAGTGGCGTTCATGTTGATATGATTAATATATATGAAGAGTACATCGTTATAAAGAGGATATTTAATTGCTCTCATATTTCATTACTTCTTAGCCTTCAAATGAATTTCCCATTAAAACTCAACCCAGTGGTTCAAATAAAGCAGGGCGTGTGCGATTTAAGAATCTTGCGAGAAAAGTTATTCTAAAGAATCGGAAAGAAATAGCCGAACGAGCTATAGCAAGAGCGGAAGCTAAACTTCAAGACAAAAATCACCCAGGGTTATTGAAAAGTCCCGGAAGAGGTAGTCGAAGGGGAAGCATGTTTGGATTGAACAATGAGGTAATTAAGCAAAATTCTGAGACTGGAATGTACTGTACTCATGAGTCTCGCTCCTCACAGCAAACTCCTACATCGGAAGGAGACAAGATAACAGCCGGGGCTTGCTTCCCCAAGATCTGTTGGGAGAGTAATTGCTTCATTTGCAGGTACTTTATAAGAGTGTGCAATTTTAAGAGCTATTAGTTCTTCTTTATTTGTTCATATGAATGACAATAATCTTTGGCTGCTTCAGATTTCTACGAAATACTGAGTGGCCAATGTGGAACGCTGTAAGAGCGGGTGCCATGTCCATCGTGGGTCACCCTTCGTTTGAGTGGTTTATATTGGCTTTGATATTCGCTTCAAGTATTACTCTAGCCTTTGAAGACAAGTACTTGGACGAAAAGAAAGACTTGAAGCAGATTCTTATCTACCTCAATAACTTCTTTACACTTGTGTTCTTTATTGAAATGATCCTTAAGTGGTTTGCTATGGGGTTGTGGAACTATTTTACCAACGCGTGGACAATCTTAGATGCTGGAATAGTTACGGTAAGCATTGAAAAAAGAATGTAATCCTTGTACTGGAGTGTGCTGAATTACTTATGTGTACTTGTGTTCTGCCTTGTAGATAAGTCTAGTTACTCTTTATTTCGATATTTCGGAAATAGCTGGGGAAGGTACCTCAAATACAAGGAACCTTTCAGCTTTAAAAGCCCTGCGAACTTTTCGAGCTTTCAGACCACTTCGAGCCATTTCCAGATGGCAAGGGATGAAGGTACGCCACGGCTACGTTAAATATGTTACGAGTAATATAAGAAGGTTTGACGAATGACGAGAAAGTATATCACTGGAGTTTGTTTTTTTATAGATCGTAGTGAACGCTTTGATGTACGCAATCCCATCTATCTTTAACGTCCTCCTGGTCTGCCTTCTGTTTTGGCTGGTGTTCTCCATAATGGGAGTTCAATTTTTCAAAGGAAAATTCTACAAATGTGTAGACGAAGATGGGAAGATTTTAGATGCATCTGTAAGGGCTTTATCAACATTTAACGACCCTTGGATGTGGAAATATTCTAAATATAAAGTGGTTGTTTTAGATCGTTCCTGATCGTACGGTGTGCTGCTTGAAGAAAGATTCACATGGGTACTCGTGGATTAATACACTTCCTAATTTTGACAACGTGCTAGAAGGATACCTTTCCCTGTTTCAAATTGTAAGATGGAATGTGCAAGGCATAAACTTTTGGTTCGGAAATAATCGGAGTGAATAAATGTTCGAATTTTATTAGGCAACGTTTGAAGGATGGATAGAATTGATGCGTTCTGCTGTTGACTCGACGGATGTAGACAGGCAACCTATTAGAGACAACGGTCCGTATTACTACATCTTCTTTGTGATATTCATAGTCTTTGGGTCGTTCTTCACACTTAATCTCTTTATTGGAGTTATTATTGACAACTTCAACATGTTGAAGAAAAAGGTGGGCGGTTGATTGATTGTTAGATGAAGTTTTTTAAACGGGATTAATATTTCACGATGATTACTTTATCTTTGTAGTACGAAGGAAATTTGTTGGAAGTTCTGCTAACGCCTAGTCAAAGGCATTACTATACAGCAATGAAAAAACTTGGGAGGAAAAAGCCAAGGAAAGTGATCAAAAGACCGAGTAACAACTTCCTTTCTCCTTTCTACGATATAGCGATGTCTCGCAAGTATGAAAAGATGCATTTTAAGGTCAATTTTATACAGAAGGTTGTTTAGCATGACGAACAAATTGCTTTTCTTCGCGTAGGTTTGAAATTGCCATTTTTGTCATGATATTCTTGAACATGGTGGTGATGGCATTCGAGCATTACGGCCAAAGACAAATATTCGTCCATATCCTGGCAGGATTCAATTCTTTCTTCACTACAATATATGCACTTGGTAATTGTTGTGAACTTAACAAAGCTTTTTAATCAAATAAGCAGGAAATACGATGAATTAATGGTGAGGCTTCTTTAAATTCTGTAGAGGCAATAGTAAAGATAATTGGACTTCGACATTACTACTTCACCGTTCCATGGAATGTATTCGATTTCATCTTAGTTCTAGCTTCTATCGTCGATCTACTTGTTGGTGATTTGACTGTTGAATTTCCAATTCCACCAACTATGCTCCGTATAGTCCGTGTCTTCCGTATTGGTCGGGTTCTAAGGCTTGTCAAGGTTTGTGTGGAGAAATATAAACGCTTCGTTACTTTGTACGGTTACATAAACCCAATTTTGGACTTTATAGGCTGCAAAGGGCATAAGGAAGCTCCTTTTTGCCTTAGTAGTATCACTACCAGCTCTGTTCAACATCGGAGCTTTGCTGGCTTTGATAACCTTCATTTATGCAATATTGGGAATGACTTTGTTCAAAGATGTTCCACACAATGATGCAATCGATAACGTGTTCAACTTTGAAACGTGGGTGAACAGCGCCCTAATGTTATTCAGGTTGGTTATATGATGACTCGAAATGCAGTATAAAGTAGGTCAGAGATGACTGATGGATGTATAATCTTTTCAGACTGATGACTGCTGCAGGCTGGAATGAAGTGTTAGATGCTCTCACTATTGGGGAAACGGATTGCGGAGAGTACAGAAGAATAAAATGTGGTCGTCCAGATGAAATAGATTGTCCCAATCGAGGATTGGCCATAGCGTATATAGTTTCGTACATCATAATTAGTTACTTAATTGTGATAAACATGTACATAGCCATAATCTTAGAGAACTTTGTGGAAGCCAATAGAGAAGAGGAAGTTGGAATAGTGGAAGATGATCTAGAAATGTTTTACGTCCGGTGGTCACGGTACGTGTTGATCAAGCAAGATGGTTTCGATAAAGATATTAGACTTCTAATGTGTTCTACTTTGTTTTATATCAGGTACGACCCCCAAGCCACCCAGTTCATTAATTTCGATCAATTGTCAGACTTCTTAGCAAGTCTAGACCCTCCGCTTACCTTGCCAAAGCCAAATATCGTAGCTATCGTGGCTTTCAACCTTCCCATCGCCAGAGGAAATAAAATTCATTGCTTGGATATTCTTCATTCTCTCGTGAAACATGTTCTGGGCCAAATAGACGACAGCGAGGAGTTTAGAAAGGTACTAAAGTCTCTTCGTATTACATTTAGATGCTGACAAGCCACACCTCTTAAAACCTTGGAGTCTAATTCGTTTGTCTAACTTACAGCTTCAAGACCAAATGGAAAGGAAGTTTCAAAAGCAATTCCCTACTCGTAAGCTACTAGACGTGGTTTCTTCCACTAGAATGTGGAAGATTCAGCAAAATGCTGCTATAATTATACAGGTAAATCTTTAAAGAGACTATATGCTCTTAATGTCCTTCTAAACTTTCCATTCAATTCTCTAGCGAGCATGGAGACGTTACCGTCTTAGAAAACACCCTCCTCCGGAAAAGCAGAAGTCAACGCAGACCATTCGTTCTGCCAATGTCATGTCAGGAGAGAAAGGAGGCATTGGTAAGATAATTTAGATCGGTAATCTCAAGAACTTTTGCATGATTGAAATGCTCTATTTTTTTAACTTCAGGGAACATGATGAATCGCGTGGGTAATTTACTCCACATAGGTCACGACTCGAAGGATAAGTCCAAGCGTCGTGACTCGGTATCCGTCTCCACTCACACTGTCCATCGAGGTTCTGTAAGTCGGTGAAATAAAAAAGTGTATCTGAGCTGTGTGCCTGGCTGTCTTCTTGGCTTTCTCCCAGCACTTGTCTCCTGATCAGTCATGGATTTACATCGCATACACACACACACACATACATATTTGCTTGATAATTTCTCCATAGGCAAAACTCACTGTGCTTAAGTCTCAGCTAAAATGCTTGTACATGTAATGTGAGATAAATGGTTGTTTGAATAAGTTTGAATGTGTACAGGTAAAGGCAAGAAGGAAGGAACGAGCTAGTGAAAGTAGCATTTCATCGTCCAGTCCATTAGCAAGAGTTGATACGAATAGCGCCATAGTTGGGAGAGATGCAGAAGGAGACTTTGGAGATGGAGATGGTAGAGAAAGTAGTTGTAGTAATGTACCTGCGTTACCTCCGATAAATTTGAATAGACGACCCTCCCCTGCAACCCCCTCGAGACTTAGTGGGGGCTCTTTCGAAATAGCTGTGAATTTTGGTAACCAATTGTCTGTACTCAGAAGTCCAAATATTCCAAATGCGTTGGGAACTACGACTAATGGCCCATCTCCACTACCTTCTTGTGCTACTACACCGTCCTCAGCTGCGGAGGAGTCCGCTAGTGTAATGGTTCAGATTCATGAATTCCAATGATTCCTAGCGTTGTGATTAGGAATTCACCATTTCTAGTTGATTTAGCTGTACAATATAAATAGTGTAGAAACACAGCAACATTTAAATAATGCGTTACTTTCAAGAGATATAATTTTATGTGACTAATTTATCACAATATATCTTCTTGAGGCATCACACAGGATCTATCGTCTGCTATCTTGCATTTCGAATAATTATATATAATTAAATTGAACAGGGTCTATTAGAAAAAATAGTAGAATATCTTTGGTTAGAAAAGTTTCAAAAAATACACAAAATTCTATTGTGGTTTCGCACTACAAAAACTGTTTCGCCGACACCACATGACTTTTTAAAGTTGATGGAAAGATTGTCTGTGAATAATACTGACACGTAGTCCAATAGTTTTTGCCAAAATTACAAAAGGTAGATAGTGAATTATATAATTTTAAAATTGTGGATAACACTTGAATAAGGACACATTAATAGTCCATACAATACGAATGGCAATCGAAGTAATAGTAGCCTTGATGAGTTGAACTACACGTGCAATAGAAGTGTACAATTACACAACGTGTAATTCCAGTTCTATGAAGCGTCTAGTTGGTTTGTCTCTCGGTAATCTCATCGTTGACTCTTCGCAGCGTACTACAAAAATATAATAAGGAAGAATCCTTCCGTTTTGATCTCAATTACACTAACTTTCCTTTACAAGTAGAAATCTTATCTGAATAATCTCGTTGTCTTACTCAAATCTCGAGTGTACCACGTAAATTGAAGAATTAGTTAGTTCTTAGACACAAAAAATGTAATTCAGGGGATCACTCTGCGCTTTTGATATTCCAGAACTTTTGTGGTGCTCGATAAGATGATACATGTCACTTGAAGTGAGCTACGTGTCGTTTTGAGAACAATTGTTAGTGCAGGATTGGTTGGTTAATGAATAAAGTGTTTAAAAATGAAGTGACGTTTCCAGTAGTTGTGGCAGATTGAAAGTAAATTTTAAGCTTACATTTTCGAGATTTCCTTGTATTCAGTCATATCACGTTCTATAAAGTGTTACCTGATGTTAAACCTTATTTGGTGAATCAACTCGTTAAAAGGCATGTAGCTGGTCTTAGACGCATTCTTAAATAG